>CM008281.1:56475061-56496948 GCA_002319775.1 Fagopyrum tataricum | reverse complement strand
CATATGTACATATACATATATATATATATATATATATATATAGAGAGAGAGAGAGAGAGAGAGAGAGAGAGGATCATGTAGGAACACTTATTAGGGTAGGGAATAGGAATTTATATGATCCGTTAGATTAAAGTTTATAAACGTACATGATTTGAAGATATATATGGTAACATATTTTAGTAAATAAGATGAGATATTTTTTTTTCCTCTAATAGACTTATATATTTTTAATTAATTACTAAAACCATAAATTAAAATTAAAAAAATATATTTTAACGATTTAGCTTTCCACACATACCTAGTCAATTTCCTCTAATATATATTTTAACGATCCAAATCTAGTCAATTTCTAAGATAACGATTCAAATCAACAATTTTTTTATATTTTAACGACCAAATAAATATAATAACGACCCAATCAGAAAATAAAATATTTAGAATTGTTCGTTAAATTTTGTCGTTAAAATTTGTAATATGGAAAGAATGCTGGTTAAATTTGGTCGTTAAATATTTTCTAAGTCGTTATTATATTTTATAGAGAAAATTTGGTCGTTAAAATGTTTTTTATATAATTAATATAGTCATCGTTAAAATTTTGTGGGTCGTTAAATTTTGGATATTAAATATTTTGTGGGTCGTTAAAATTTTATAGAGAAAATTTGGTGGTTAAAATGTCTTTTTTCATATTTTAACTACCAAAACAAATTTTAACGACCAATCCTAAAAAAAATTAACGATCAAATTTCTCTATAAAATATATTAACGACCAAATATACTAATGACCAAATATATTAACGATCAAATTTCTTATAAAATATATTAACGATCAATTGCTTCAACGTTTATTTTTGGGATAACCCAAAAATAAGAAATCTGTTTTTCTAATTTGTAATTTATTTAATGAATGAATAATGAAAAATGAACAATCATGTGATTCTCACCTTAGGAAGCTTATTATGCACCTTCCATCATGAACGTACAAATTTTAATCCAACGAATCTTAGGAGTTCCTATTCCCTACTCTAAGAGCTGTTTCTACCGGATCTTGACCCTATATATATATATATATATATATATATATATATATATATATATATATATATATATATATATATATATACGATTTGAGTGTTGGACTTTATAAAGATGATTAACCGGCCGGGTAAATGTGTGACAGCATGATTATGTGTTTATGATTCCATGACTTGTGTTTGTGCTTATGCATTATCTTATATATGAATGGTTAGCTAACGGTTATATACCGTGTTGTCGATGCTTTGCAGGTTAGGAGAACTGCAGAGTGATCCAGAAGGGTGATCCGCTGAGGGCTCCGTACACTAGGATTGTGCGAGGGATGTGGGATGATTTTGTTATGTATAGATACATGCTTTGGTTTGTACTTAGCGGTATTTTGTAGACCTTTTGATTTATGTATTACAGTTTGATATTTTGGTTTTAATTTATATGTGCCTTGTTGTAAGATCCAGTGAACTTGTTGTCAGGCTAGGGTTAGGATGCATTGTAAGATTATAGCCCAGTAGCGCCCCGAGTCCCGCGAATTCGGGGTGTTATAGATATTATCCCTCGATCTATTTTAGTTCCCATTTTGTAAATATTGAATCCATGATATCTGTCATATGGCTTAGATTACGTGTTTCTTTGTCTTCTTTCCCTTTTATTCTCTATATATTTGTAGACACACTTGCTGGAATAAACAGGTTGAAGTATTTTCTTATTAAGGATTATCTATATACTAATCCTACGTATTACACACACTTACATGAATACAAGTACGAATCTCACATTACAATAAGGTAGTTTAGCACTCCACAACAGAAGAATAAAGAATAAAGAACAAAGAAACTATTCACTCGACATTAAAATCAGCAATCTGAGAGTGAAGTTTTCAAGGGCCTACTAAGTTACTAGGGTAAAGATCATTTTCCAAGTTCCAGGCACCAGTAGTGGAGATTTCTGATCCAGTTTGGTGTCTTTTGTATTCTCTCAACGAATTCATATCATCACCAAAAGGCGTTGGCAGAGAAGGAGATGGAAGTTCCATACTTTTACTATTAAGCATTAGAAGCACCGTATGCATTGTAGGCCTACTCGCTGGATCATACTGAACACACAACAATGCTATTTGGATGCATCTCCCTACTTCCGATCTCGAGACTGTGTTTCGTAATGTCGGGTCTATTAACTCTTCTATCTCCCCTTCGGTCCATCGCTTCCATGCCTATCATCACAAAACATGCGATCTGAATTCGTTGTGAAAGTCTACAAGATAAACTTGTTCAGTTTTGACTTACATGGACTAAAAATCCTCCTTGATGAGCTACTTGGCTGTTACTTTTACCATTTATAATCTCCAAAAGTATGACTCCAAAGCTATAAACATCGGACTTTGTAGAAAATTGTCCTGCTAGTGCATATTCTGGTGCCATATATCCGCTGTATACAAAAAATATATACGCATTAATATATCAGCGTTAGTAAGAAATTGTCGAAAATACACGAAGGAAGTTTATCTTATAATATCTTACCGTGTCCCAACAATCTTTGTGGTATTGGTGTTGGCTTGTGTTTGGTCAAGTATGACATGCTTTGCTATTCCAAAATCTGCAACTTTAGGGTTCATGTGTTGATCCAACAATATGTTGCTTGATTTCAGATCGCGATGTACAACAGTAAGCCGTGAATCTTCATGAAGATAATGAATCCCGCGTGCGATTCCTTCAATGATCTTATACCTTACTTCCCAGTGAAGATACTCAGACTTGCTAGGATCTGTAATTTCAGTTTTCAAATTGAAATCTTTGTCACTGTTGAGTCGTAGTAAACAATGGTTCATTTATTTGAAATGATGTAAGATTACCGAATAGAAAGTGGTCAAGGCTTAGGTTAGGCATGAACTCGTAAACAAGCAGCCTTTCATCGCCTTCGGTGCAGTACCCTACAAGTCTAACCAGATTCTTGTGTTGAAGCCTCACTATCAGCTGCACCTCATTGAGAAATTCTCTAACACCTTGTTTGGATTGTTGTGAAAGTCTCTTAATGGCTACTTGCTCTCCATTTTGAAACTTTCCCTACAAAGAATAATTTCATGATCAATTCAAATTCTCAGATATGAGTATATAACAAAGGAGGAAGAAAGTCTCTTAATGGTCACCTTATAAACAATGCCAAATCCACCTTCTCCAAGTGTGTCCGTAGATGAAAAGTTTCTGGTTGCTTCTTTCATTGTCCCCAGATCAAATTGTGTTGCACCCTCTATACGATCTTCCTTTTCATCATCTGCCGGAGTAAATTATACCATTTGTAAGGAATACAGAAGATGGATCAGAACAGAAATTGAATGATTATACCTTTGGGTATCTTTTCCAGTTTCCTGTGACGGCGGAGACAAAACAAGCCAATACCTATAAGCAATAATGCAGCAACTGGAACACCAACAGCTAAAACGTAGAACTTAGCGTCTTTTCCTGCAAATAACAGTACGTTTTTTACGTGTCTGTACAGGCGCATTATATCATATCCCAAAAGTTTAACACATAAGCGAGTTAGATTTCGTCCTATAATTAAATACTTGATGATAGTAATCTGAATTTATATCTTGTATATATGTTGATTGATTAAGAAAGATGGTTTGATTGATTTACCTCCACAGCATGCGGAGGGGGGATTGGGAGCAATATCCGAAGGAGTTGGAGATAATGATGGGACTTGTCCTGTTTCGAAGGGTATAATGTTGTACATCATACGACAATTAGCAATATTGATGAACGCAAACACACTTCCAGAAGAGCAACAATTAGGTATCAAGGAACGAGCTTTTGTAAAGCAACTCTGACACTGCGTGCTATTAAGGTCAGGAGTACACTGCACCAAGCAATAAATCGTCTGTGATTCCGTTACATTTATACTTCCTTTGGCGTAGTTTATAGGGTTGGTGTTAACCACAGCTTGTTGAGTCAGTTGATCCACGATCTCCGTAAGCCCACCAAGAAACTGAGATGGATTCGAAACGTTGGCACGACTCTGAATATACGACCAACGGGAAACTCCAGCAACCGAGAACATCGACCTGTTTGAGTATCGAAGTGTGCATTCTTGGAACCAAACAATGGCTTCTTTCTCAATCGGACATCTCGAAACAATCTCATCTGCTGCTGCCTTAACGCAATCGTTGCAGTATCGCGCTGTGATATCGGCCCTGCAGTAGTAGAAACCGTAGACCGTGTTGGGCTCGGATCCGGCAGTCGAGTTGTAGAAAATGCTGGAGGATGATTGAGCGGTTAGAGTAGGAAGAAGTTGCTTGAGATTTGTTTTGTACAAGCTGTTGTCTGTGAAATTGTTGTGAATAATGCAAATATGGAACAAGAAGTTTGGTGCAGCGCTTGCTTGTATTGAGAATATGGAAAAAAGGATTAAAAAGCTGATCACGAAGCTCAAGCAACCTCGCCTCATTGCTTCACCTAGAAACTGATAATGTAAAGGAGTTTAATTGAATTTACTGCCGTTAAGTATGCGATTGAAGTTCATATATACTATCATTAACACATCAGATGGCTTGTTTTGACGTTTTCTTTCAACGTGCAAGGTTTGTGTAAGAATTGGTGTTACTCTCTTTAGGCTATTGGCCTGCAAGAGATTGATCCAATCAGCCAAGTTAGTATTATTTTCAGATTTAAAATAAATTCGTTGTTTGAACTAGTTTATGTTAATAAATAAATGAAAGAACGGCCCTTTTATTATTATTATCGTAGAGGGGGAGGGGACTCTTCCTTAATGGATACAAATTTTGACCTGAAACTCTATCAGGCGTCTTTGTGTATCCCAAAATTAGAAGCTTTCTTCCACTTTGTAGTATAATCTCCCAAAAATTGGATGCTTTCAAGCTCTGTTCTTCCATTTGATGAGTTTGCTGAGTCTGCAAACATGAAATGAAGGAAATCAAACCTTTGTCATCTTCTTTTCATCAAAAAAAGGCAAACATCTTGACAAGTCGCTGAACATGATTCTTTATGATCAGTGACGGCCGGACACAGAAAAAAATCTAAAGTAGACAACATTCCTATATAAAATTATTTATATATTAACAAGTATCACATGTAGAGGTGTCAAACGGGCCGCCGTGGGATCAGGTTACAACAGGTTTGGTTTGAAAGCGGGTAGAAAAACAATATTTTTTTTAAGCGGGCTTGGGTCAGGTGCAAATATATTGTTCCGACAGGAATGAGTTATCGGATAACTTAGGTTCTTGGACTATAACAGATTGGTATAGTTCGGCCCCGGGTCATTTCGGGCTGAGTTATTTCGATTTTTTATTGGATTATGGTAGAGGTGCTAATCGGGCCGGTCAATCGAGTTGGATATTGGGTCAATTTATATTCATGTTGAAGTTGGGTTGGGTCAAAACCAGGTTTGATTGCATAACATCTTAATTCAGGTCGTTTTGGGTCGGCATTTTTATCAAGTTGAATCCGAGTTATCCGGTTGAGTCGCGTAGCTCTTAGATATACATTTTTCATAAAAATATATGCAAAGATAATAATATCATAAAGTATTTTGGTTATCTTTTGTGACAAAGGGTGAGCCATAAAGCGATCCAATCGATCCGAAAACATGAATAACCAAATTCAAATTTTTAGGAACTCCAATCCGGATATGATCTATACCTTGTTGTTATTTGTTTGATCCGGATTCTAAAACATGGTATGTGTAGATGATTCTACCCGGAACGGATAACTATCCGCGAATATGATGGGTGATCCGAATGAATTTATCCAGATCCAAATGATCCATTTGATTTGAAAACGCCTTTAATTGGATCCACGTATTCATCTAGTCCGTTCGATCTAGATATTTGAGTAATCCTTTTGATCTAGATATCCGACCGATTTGTTTGATCCGGACTTTGTTTATAATAACATGTAAAATGAGTTTAAAATCACTAAGTAATCCAAATAAAAGTCAAAATCTTATGTCTTGGGCCTCCAAGAAACAAGATATGGTTTCTCGCTTATCCACAGAAGCAGAGAGTATCGGGCCCTAGCTCATGCCACATGTAAAACATTGTGGTTACAATCTCAACTGGTTGAATTACACATTTCTCTGCCTCGACCCTAATCTTGTGGTGTGATAACATTGGAGCTACATATCTAGCAGGAAATCCAGTGTTGCATCATAAAGTTAAACATCTGGATCTTGATTATCATTTTGTTAGAGAAAGAATGAAGGCTAACACTCTTCAGGTTGCTTTCATTTCATCCCAAGACTAACAGACTGACATTCTTACCAAGCCACTGGCTACGTCTCCTTTTGTTCTCATGCGCTCCCATCTGTGCCTCCACAATGGGATCGATGGGGGATAATAGCACCAATATAATATACATACCACGAATTGTCAAATATGAGCTGTCTAGATAGCCTAGATGATTAACACTTGTTCTAAGATCCCTTGCTTGGCTTAGTATGTATAGCCTCAATGTATTCTGTTATGGGAATAAACGAGAATCACAATATTCAGGAACATTTGTTTTATTATAAAACAAATGATTATCTGCTTTTCTATAATTAATGAAAACTATCATACTGTTTCCTTCTCTGATTTAAATCCCCTATGTCCTTCTCTGTGTTTTTTTTCTTATCTTTTCTGCAGTTCTTTACCTAATCTCCTTCTTTCCGTCTAGTTCCCTCTAATCTCTTTATTTCTTTATCTGCTTAAACCATCAAATCTCATTCCGGTACATTGCAGAAAGCATCCAATTTTTTGGAGTTTAGATTACAAAGGGGAAGATAGCTTCTAATTTCGGGATAGACAAAGACGCCTGATGATAGAGTTTGGGGTCGTAATTTGTATCTATCAATGAAAAGTCTATTTCTCTACGATAAATAAAAAGGGAAATCTACTCATTCTCTTTCATTTTGCTATTAACATAAACTAGCTCAAACAACGTTTTTATTTATAAAACTGGAAATAATACTATCTTGGCTGATTGGGTCAATCTCTTGCAAGCCAATAGTCTAAAGGGAGTAACAGCAATGCTTACACAAGCATTGCAGTTTGAAAGAAAATGTCAAAACAAGCCATCTGATGTGTTAATAATAGTATATATGAACTTCATTTGCATACTAAGAGGCCGTAAGCTCTATTCAACCTTACATTAACAGTTTTTAGCCGAAGCTATGGCGCTTGCTTTCTTGAGCTTCGTAATCAGCCTTTTAATCCTTTTTTCCATACTCTCAACACAAGCAAGCGCTGCACCAACTTTCATATACTATGACTGCATTACTGACAACAATTTCACAGAAAACAGCTTTTACAAATCAAACCTCAATCAACTTCTGTCTAGTTTAAGCGCTCAATCATCCGCCAACACTTTCTACAACTTGACTGCCGGATCCGAACCCAACAAAGTGTACGGTCTGTACTACTGCAGGGGCGACCTCACAACGCAAGACTGCAACGATTGCGTTAAGGCAGCAGCAAACGATATTGTTGATTTATGCCCGGTTGAAAAAGAAGCCGTTATTTGGTACCAAGAATGCACCTTTCGATACTCAAACAGGTCGATTTTCTCCATTGATGAAGAACATCCAGGGCGGTTGTATTATAGTTTCGACAACGTTTCAAATCCACGGCAATTTCTTGTGGGGCTAGCAGGGATTGTGGATCAACTAACTCAACAAGCTGTGGTTAACACGAGCCCCAAAAACTACGCCAAGGGAAATTTAAATGTAACGGAATCACAGACAATTTATTGCTTGGTTCAGTGTACTCCTGACCTTAATAGCACTCAGTGTGAGAGTTGCCTTAAAGTAGCTCGTTCTGATATAACGTATTGTTGTGCTAATGGAAGATTGTATGCTTTCATCAATCTTCCTAGTTGTCGTATCATGTACGACATCATGCCGTTTGGACCTGGACTACTCGGCTCGCTATCTCCACCACCACCGCCAAATAGTCCTCCTGGTAGTAATCCGAACACCCCGTCACCATGCTGTGGAGGTAAATGAATCAAACTACCTTTCTTAATGTATCAACATATATATTTAATATGAAATTAAGATTACTATTGTAGTATTTCATCTATGACATGCAGAAATTATCTCACACTATTCCTACTATTTTAATGGTTGGTTTTAAGATAAAATCTCATCAGAAATGATCTCACCTGTTTGGATTTTATCATGATATTTTTGCAGGAAAAGGCGCTAAGTTCTATGTTTTAGCAATCGGTATTCCGGTAGCTGGTGCTGCATTTCTACTTCTAGCTGTCATTTTGTTTTGTCTCCGTCGTCCCAAAAAGGTGGAAAAGATAACCAAAGGTATATATAATTGAAAAAAACGATCTCACATAGATGATAAACAAACTTGCGGTCTATATAAGGTACGTGGACTATTGAATCACAGGAATTTCACAATAACTCATTCAGCTTTTGTTATTGTTCATAATTTCTATGTTTTAGAAATGGTATAATTTGGAGGGCTTTAGCTAGACTTTTCTAATGATGGCATCAACATAACGAAAATTTTAATGAGGATGTATCTTACTATGTTCTTCACACAGAGTATGAAAACGAATATCGTATCGAAGGTGCAACACAATTTGATCTGGGGACAATGAAAGCAGCAACCAAAAACTTTTCATCTACAGACAAGCTTGGAGAAGGTGGATTTGGCATTGTTTATAAGGTAACCATAAATGATTAAACTTACAAACTGATATATTAATGGCTCTTCTTCGTTTGTCATATCTGAGAATTTGAATTGATCTTGAGATTGTTATTGGTAGGGCAAGTTTCAAAATGGACAGGAAGTAGCCATTAAAAGACTTTCAGAACAATCCAAACAGGGTGTTAGAGAATTTCTGAATGAGGTGCAACTGATAGTGAGGCTTCAACACAGGAATTTGGTTAGACTTATTGGGTTCTGCACAGAAGGCGAAGAAAGGCTGCTTGTTTACGAGTTCATGCCCAACCTAAGCCTTGACCGCTTTCTATTTGGTAAACTTAAACCATTTCAGATGAATGAACTATCATATACTTCAATTCAAATCTAAAAAAGATGGAAATTTTAAAAATGAAACTACAGATCCTAGCAAGTCTGAGTATCTTCCATGGGAAGTAAGGTACAAGATCATAGAAGGAATCGCGCGTGGGATTCATTATCTTCATGAAGATTCTAGGATGACAGTTGTACACCGTGATCTCAAATCAAGCAATATATTGTTGGACCGAGACATGAATCCAAAAGTTGCAGATTTTGGAATTGCAAAACATGTCATACTTGACCAAACACAAGCTGATATCAATACCACAAAGATTGTTGGGACACGGTAAGATTTGATATGTTCAACTGTATTTCTCCCATCGATTACACAATGAAAACAAGCCTAGCTAGTATACAATTCGTCTACTCCTTCAAATTCAATTGGTTTTAGACAGTGTTTTACTAAGCATGTTTATTTCTCTTGTCTTGTTCGTAGTGGTTATATGGCACCAGAATATGCACTAGCAGGACAATTCTCTATAAAGTCAGATGTTTATAGCTTCGGCGTCATACTTTTGGAGATAATAAGTGGTAAAAGCAACACCCAAGTAGCTCATCCTGGAGGATTTTTAGTACATGTAAGTCACAACTGAACAAATTTATCTTCGAGACTTTTACAACAAATTCAGATTTTCATATTGATGAAACTATGTTTTGTGATTATAGGCATGGAAACGATGGACCGAAGGAGAGATAGAAGAGTTAATAGACCCAACATTACGAAACACAGTTTGGAGAATGGAAGTAGGGAGATGTATCCATGTAGCATTGTTGTGTGTTCAGTATGATCCAGCGAGTAGGCCTACAATGCATACAGTGCTTCTAATGCTTCATAATACAAGCACGGAACTTCCATCTCCATCTCCGCCAACGCCTTTTGGTGATGATATGGTTTCATTGAGACAATACCAAAGACACCGAAATGGATCAGAAATCTCCTCTACTGGGGCCTGGAACTTGGAAAATGACTTTTTCCCTCGTTAAGCTATCCATACGTACTGAACTCTCAGATTTGCTGATTTTAATGTCGAGTGAATACTTTCTTTCTTCTTTTTTCTCCTGTTGTCGAGTGCTAAGTTTGCTTATTGTACTGTGAGATTCGTACATGCGATCTGTAAGTGTGTGATACTGAGTAGTCTCGAGTCATATAATCATATTGCGCCTTCATCGTTGGTTTAATTTCGTTTTCAATTAAATTTAGGATAAAACTGTGGAACTATGTATTCATTTTGAATGTGTGTCTTGCATGTCATTTGGTCATATATGGATATAAGAAAATTAACATAGACTTGGTGCATTAGAGAGTATGTCAACTGAAGACTTATCTATGCATGATTAGTTTCCATCGCTAATCTTTGTCAATTACATACGCTGATTGTAGCCTGTGGGAAGCTCGATACCGATTAGTAATTGACTTCTTCAAGCAATGTATTTTTCATAGAAAACTTAAAAGTAAAACTTAATAAACTATCCAATAAAAATAGATGTATTAGAATATATCAAATTAATAGATACAAATTTATAGTTTATGAGACACCATCATAAATAGTTGATTAAAGTAGATAAAAAAAATAAAATTGAATATTCATTTTTGTTGTGGAGGATGAAAGTTTTGACATCGAATATAAAAGGGATAACCAGCCTAATATACAAGGATGTTGGATTACTCTTTTTATTGCCGACCGATCCCCACAATTCCGAACATTTGACCTTATATAATGTGTTTTGTTACATGACAAGACCATTTATTGTAGCAAGTCAGCTAGTTTGTCTTACATTGTCGGTCAACCGGTCGACGATGACTGAAACGTGAGCCTCAGATCTCACAAATACCTACAAAGACCCGATTGTGAAAAAGGGGTCAGGACCAAACTCAAAGAAGGCGATTTATGATTTGACAAATTAATAATGAAACCACTAAATAAATAACGAAACAAAAAAAAATAAATGAAACAAAAGGTTCAATCGATCGATTGCCACCGGCCGATGGATCTATGACAAGAGACACAAAAATAAATGAAATGAATGAATAACCTAATGATTGAAAAGCCTATTTATAGGAGAACGTCTAACCTAGTTATCCTAGGATTTGCTAATCAAATACAATCTACTAAATTCTATCTTAAAACTAGAATATAGAATTATCCAAAACGAACAAGCTAAAAAGGTAAAAACGTCCAAATAGATTGGCTAAAAGGATATCCTAAAATAAAAGGGATAAAGATATCACCGAAGAATTAGCCATGTGAGACCAATCGAACGACTGGTGAGACTCAATTGATCAATCACTTCGGAAATGCTTCAGAAGATATATATGTGATCTTGAGTAGTGGTCACGTACTCGACATGTGCAAGGGTATGTGATCGATCGACTAGTGAATTGTGATCGATTGACTGACACAAAACTCGATCAATTTGATTGTTATTCTCAGATCACAAAAAATTTCATCTCGACCTTGAATTCTTTAACCGTAGGAAGATCTTTAGTGTGTTGAGGTCGTTCTATCGCAAATAACTCAATTTTTGCTCCGCAAACACTTAGAATGTCTACAATGTCTTAAACTAACCGATAGATCTCCAAAACACAAAATAGAAGGAAATATGACGATAAATCATTCCAATATGCCAAAAAGGTTAAAGGATAAATAAGAATGATGGTGAAAAAACGTTAAAATGGATGTTATCACCGGCCCAACCAAGAGCATCTATTTATTTAGGACGATGTACTTATCTTTTCTTTCTCTTAATCATATCTTCTATTAGAGATAATGTTAGTCGGAAGACATGATTTAGTTTTGATAAAACTAGAAATGAAAAGGTTTTCGACAAACACAACAGATCTAGAGTGATCTTGTAAAAGAAACGATTTAAGCCAACAACACCAAGAATTTGGTGACACAGTTCGGGTATAACCCTACTCTGCGGGATTTCAGGAGGGGAAATCCGTCCCAATCCACTAGATAGATAGAACATAGACGTACAAGTTACAACAACTCAAACAAGACCGAAAACAAACCCTAAAAACGAGAAACTAAACAAGAACAACAAGATAAGAGAAGACAGATAATGCCAATGCAACCAGAACCAAGCTTCTAGTGAAGCTTGTGTTCGTAATTTGTTTTTTCCCAACGAATCACACAAGATCTCTCACGTTCTCTCTTCTTCTCTCTTTTCTTCTCTCTCTTTCTCTGTGGAGAAGAACTCAGGAATCGGCCAAGCAGTCTACAGTGCCTCGGGAGCTCTCTTCAGCAGCTTATATACTTAGGGTTAAGAGGAATCGTCAACAACACGTGCAGGAGTCACGTGCCTTCATTAATCCAAGCAAAGACGGATCAAGTCAAGCCTAGACGGAATAGGCCCAACAAGCACGGATTTACATCAACAAGCACAAGACATACACATATTACACATAATAACCCAAATTTATTAAGTTTCCCATAATGACACAATAAACATGATCACCATACATATTAGAGAATCTTAGATTATGTTGGAATCGCATTAGGATATCACTTAACATCTTAAGTGCCCTTACATGTTATCCAACAAGTCCTAAGTCACCAACTAATATATAAACATTCATGTATATGTGTACAAGGGTATGAGTGGTACAAGTTATGAAGTTGTAGTAACTCTAAGTACTATATTCTATTGTTTATAAACATAACAAGTTTTTATTATTTTATTAGGATTTAGTTTTTACTATTTTATTTCTTAGAGATATGGTTTGGTAGTATTTAGTTTTACTTTCAACTAGTTTATATCTCGTGCCCTATACAGGTATTTGTTAACACAAGTTTAAAAAATTTCATATATTTATTATGTTGATAAAATATAAAACACGAATATAAACGATCCACATACGAGTAGATCAACGAGTAGGCCGGTCACAACCACCCACATAAGAGTAGGTCATTGATAACATGAATTATCGACCTAGTTTAGTAGAGCATATAGTTAGTTTTCCCTTTTCCCGCATGCATGTTTTAGCCTTAAGTTGTGTTCTTTATACTTGTTTAATGAGACTTTGCGAGTATAGATGTCTACACACACTTTTGGTGTCTTTGTAGGTATTTTGGCGTGTTTCGGAGCTAAAACGATGCATTTGAGGATCAGGCCTCGGGATGGACACTTAGGAGCGATCACGCAGGCACAGGAAAGGAGGAAAAGACGAGCCAAGACGAAACGCACGAGATTGGAGCAATCTCGGTCGAGATCCACATGATCTCGGCCGAGATCCGAGCCAGCTCAACCGAGATCCCATATCAGAAGTTTCTGTCGAAGAATCTCGGTCTCCATCTCGGTCCCGATCTCGGCCGAGATTTGTTCCATCTCGGCCGAGATTTTTCACATTTGACCGAGATTTCTGACCAAGATTTCTTCATCGCTGGATCACGAAGCAAATCTCGGCCCCGACTTTCAAAAATCTCGGTCACCGACCGAGATTCCTGTTCGCCGATTTATTTCGTTAATTTTCGGATTTGTTTTAGGGCAGCCCGTTGCGGGTTATAAAAGGAAAGCCCTAAATGATTTCCGGGGGTTCCCGTTTCATTCGAATTTCGAGCTCCTTTGGAGAGAGCTTTTTCCCCTTTTCTTCTCCCTTTGCCCTACACCATTGTTGGCCATTGTTGAACTTGTTGGAGCTTGGAGGAACTTCGCGAATATTGGGGAATTTAACGTTTTGCTAATCCTCTATCAATAAACCTGAGTTTCTTCTTTAATCTCTATTTTAGTTCTTGTTTATGCATTCTCTCTTGAATTGATTGAATTGATTGGATTGATAATTGCTTCTTCCATTGAATTGCTTGGATTGATGATTGCTTCTTCCATTGAATTGAGTGGATTGATGATTGCGTTTGAAATGTCGATTGTTGGCTAAAACTCTTGTGGATCCAAGGTGAATTGAGATTTGTTATCACCCGGACTATGATGGAATTGTGCTTATTGCTTGGTTTGAATAGCTTTGAAATCCTATGGTTGGCTTGTTCTTGAACCTAGTTAGAATTCATCTAGCTAGTAACCTAAACCGGAATTGAGACCTACCCGGTAATGTTCCGCTTAGATACTTGAGTGTTCGACCATAGGTAATAGAGGTGAAAACCTCTATTGGGTTGAGTGTGCCTAGATTCTGTTCTAAGTAGGGTGATACCTGAGACTTACCCGGTAATGGTTTACCTTTCCCTTAGTTCGGAATTTGGTTTGTTTAGAATTTCCTACCTCTCTACCTTGAGACTTACCCGGTAATAGGTAGTTGGTCTGGAATTAGATAGTCTTGAGACTTACCCGGTAATAGACTATCAGTTTAGAAACGTTTTTCCCTGAAGTTTGTTAACCATAGATCTTTTGAGAGATTTTCTGAGTCTGTGCGTATAAACAATGACCTTGAATCATTGGAATCCGCATTTTCTTTATTGATATACTTTCGTTTGTCTATTTTACTTGGTTTTCGATTAAATCTGTTATTTGATTGCGAACTCTACAGAAAACCCTTCAAAACTCCTTTGATCTTTCTTCCCTTCTTTTCCAACCTCGTTCTTTTATTTTGATTTACGCTAACTGTGATCACATTTGCATTCCAAACATTTAGTCCCTGTGATCGACCTTGCAATACTTACCCTAACTGTAATTGACCCATACATTGTGGGTTCGCTACAATTTGGGTGTTTATTTATTGTTTACAAATTTAAAACATACCGTGTTTTTACTAACCTGTGAGCTTTTATCATTATTGATAAAAGTTTATAGGGGCGTGAAAATAGCGAACAAAGTTTTTGGCGCCGTTGCCGGGGACTAAGTCATTTGTTTTGTTTTGTGATTTCTTTTAGTGTAAGTCTTTCTTTTACTTTTGATCTCGTTTCTGGTTTTGTTTTTGGAATTTTCAGGACTTTAGGTATCCTTCACAGTGTATGCAAAGAGCTCGGGGTTTGAAAGAACTAGTTCCGTACGATCCCGAACCTGAAAGGACACTGCGAGAGAGACTAAGAGCCCGGAAAGATTCTAAAATGGCTGAAATAAGAGATTATGAAGCTGAACTCAGAGATGCTTTAGAGCAACTAGAAGCTGAGAGACGGATTGCTAGAGAAAGAGAGCAAACTACAGAAAGGGAAATGGCTGCAATGAGAGCTCAAATGGAAGAGATAGCTAGAGCCATGAACCAGAGGCCAGTTGCAGCTCCAACTCCAGTGCAACAAGTAATTCCAGCACCACAATTAGCTCCAGTTCCTCCTCGAGTTGAAGCTCCTCCACAAGCTCCACCTCCCGCTCCTCTCAAACCTGTCATTCACCAGCCTTTTGTGGAAGTTCCACAAACACTTGGACAGAGGATGGATCCTACCCAAAGAGTTAACCATCCTGGAGTTAACTTTGGAGATCCCGCAAATCATGAGCATGAGCTGCGTCCGCAGGTGATACAGATGATTCGCCAGAATCAGTTTGGTGGGACAGAGACAGAATCTCCTCACCAACACATGAACAACTATGAGACTCTTATGGATGCGGTAAGTCCAGCTCGTATGGAAGGTAACAATCATAAGATAAGAGGTTTTTCTTTCTCTCTTAAGGATAAAGCTTTAGCTTGGTATCAAACTATTCCATATGGGCAGATTAACACATGGGAGGAGATGGTTTCTGAATTCCTCACTAAGTTTTTCCCACCCTACAAGACTATTGAACTTAGAGGGAAGATAAATGCTTTTGTGATGAAAGATAAGAAGAGTTTGTATAAGTCTTGGGAGAGGTTCGTTGACCTTACGTTGGAATGTCCTCATCATGGGATCTCTAAGATTGAATTGCTAGAGATTTATTACAAGGGACTTGATGAAGATACGCAATTTAAGTTGCAATCACTTTCTGGAGGTACTTTTATGGAAAAAACAGTGGATGAAGCTTGGGAATTCATTACGAAGCAAGCCAAGACTATTGAAAAGTATTCTCACAGGAAAGTTGAAGAGAGAAAGACTAGACCCGGAGTCTATGAGGTAAACCAAAACACTCTTAATGATTCAAGGTTAGATGCTTTGCAAGTTGAACTTAAATCTTTGAAAGAATTAATTGCATCTAACTTGAAAGCTCAGCAAGCCGAAGTACAGGTAGCATCCAAGGAAGAGGATGCGAATTACATGGGTAAAGGTAACTACCAAGGAGGTTATCAAAACCAAAGAGGTCATAACAACAATTATAATAGGAATAATCAGGGAAATAACTACAAGCCTAATCATAATCATCCTGGTTTTTCTTATTCTAATCCTGAGGGTACTTTGAACCCTCAAGCTTCTTCTAGCATTGCAGGCCAGCCGTCCAAGCCAGCTGAACCCGCTCAACCAAAGGATAGAGTTGAAGCAATGTTTGAACAATTGATGGCTAGGATGGGAAATCTAGAGAGTACAGTCACTAGTGTAACCAAAGCCCAAAAGGTTTTGGAAACTCAAGTGTTCAAGAAGGCCGAAGAAGCTCAAAGAGATCCAGGAAGACTTCCAGGAAAAACTGAAAATAATCCCAAAGGGCAAGTCATGGCAATCACTACAAGAAGTGGATTAGAAACAAATGATCCACAACTAAAGGTTTTGGATAAAGGAAAGCAACCAATGGAAGAGGAGCCTAAGGAAAAAGAGAATATCTACATCCCTCCTCCTCCATACAAGCCACCACTTCCTTTTCCTAAATCCCGTGCTAGAGCTCAATTGGACAAGCACTTTGGTAAGTTCCTTGACCTTTTAAATAAATTGCATATTAACATCCCTTTTGTTGATGCTATTTTAGGGATGCCTGTCTATGGAAAGTTCTTGAAGGAAATCCTCTCCAACAAGAGGAAGCTAGAGGAATATGGAGAAGTCAAAATGACCCGGAGATCTACTGACCTCATCCAGAGGAACAGTGGAAAGATGCCACCAAAATTGAGTGATCCCGGATCTTTCTGTGTCCCAATCAAAGTTGGAGATGGAACGTACAAAGCACTTTGCGATCTTGGAGCTAGTGTAAGTATTATCCCACTCGTTTTATGCAGGAAGGTTGGACTTGGAGAACCAAAGCCAGTAAAGATGACTCTTTGCATGGCAGACAGAACCATCACACGTCCTGTGGGAATCATTGAGGATGTTCCAATCCAACTAGAGAAGTTCTTTATCCCTATTGACTTTGTTGTTTTAGATATTCCTGCTGATTGTCCTGTTCCTGTCATTTTAGGGAGACCTTTTCTTGCTACCTCTGGATGTTTAGTTGATTGTAGGGGTGCTACCCTTACATTTAGAATTGATGAGAAAGTTGTGCAATTTAAACTCCCTCCTTTGATTAAGGGACCCTTGTTTGAAGAGGATATGTACAACATCCTAGAGGATGATGAAGATGATTGTGATATTATAAATTCAATTCTATGTTCTGACCCTCTTGAGCAGGTTTTGACCATGAGCATCATGACAGCAGAGCCAAAAGATGAACTGTTTGAAGAAGTCCGATATTTGAGTCTTCTCCCCATCAACGAGGAATCAAGATTCGAAGAACTGACAGAAGCAGATGGCATCTCAGACGAGATCCAAGAAATCTCGGCCGAGATTTGGCAACAGAAAGTTTCAGTTTCAGAAGATCAGGGCATCTCGGCCGAGACCGAAAAATCTCGGCCGAGACCGAAAAATCTCGGCCGAGATTTACCCTATCTCGGCCGAGATTCACCTCAGCTCGGGCCGAGATCCTTCATCTCCACCAGGAAGAGTTGGCCGAGATTTCTGAAGAAGAATCGGAACCTCCTAAGGTCGAGATGAAGCCTCTTCCGACACACCTAAGGTACGCCTTTCTTGGTTCTAACTCATCTTATCCCGTCATTGTTAGTGCTAGCTTGAATGAACTTGAACTCGAGAAGTTATTGAAAGAGCTTAGGATGCATAGAAAAGCTTTGGGCTACACTATAGATGACCTCATAGGGATTAATCCTTCTATGTGCGTGCATAGGATCTTGTTAGATGATGGACATAGGCCTTCTAGAAAACCTCAAAGGAGATTGAATCCTAACATGAAAGAGGTAGTTAAGAAGGAGATCCTTAAGTTGCTTGATGCGGGAATTATATTCCCCATCTCGGATAGTAAGTGAGTTAGTACGGTACATGTTGTACCTAAGAAAGGTGGGATGACTGTCATAACTAATGAAAAGAATGAGTTGATCCCGACTAGGACTGTGACAGGATGAAGGATGTGCATTGATTATAGGAAGTTAAATCATGCCACTAGGAAAGATTACTTTCCTTTACCCTTCATTGACCAAATGTTAGAAAGGTTAGCCCAACACTCTTACTTTTGCTACCTAGATGGGTATAGTGGTTTTTTTCAGATCCCCATCCATCCGGATGACCAAGAGAAAATCACTTTTACTTGTCCTTGGGGTACCTTTTCTTATAGGAGAATGTCTTTCGGTTTATGTAATGCTCCTGCTACTTTCCAAAGATGCATGATGTCTATTTTTTCTGAATATATTGAAAACATCATGGAAGTCTTTATGGATGATTTTTCTGTTTATGAATCCTCTTTTGATGAATGTTTGGCTAACTTGTATTTGGTCTTACAAAGATGTGAGGATTGTAATCTTGTTCTCAATTGGGAGAAATGTCATTTCATGGTTAGGGAAGGTATTGTGTTAGGTCACTTGATATCTAACCGTGGAATTGAGGTTGATAAGGCCAAGATTGAGACTATTGAGAAGCTACCTCCACCATCATCAGTCAAAGGGGTAAGAAGTTTTCTAGGACATGCCGGTTTTTACCGGAGATTTATAAAAGATTTCTCTAAAATTGCTAAACCTTTGACTAACCTACTAATCAAGGATGTTCAGTTTGTTTTCTCGAAGGAATGCCTTGATGCTTTTTACAGGTTGAAGGAAGCTCTCATCACTGCTCCAATCATGCAACCTCCCGATTGGTCTCTTCCATTCGAGGTGATGTGTGATGCAAGCAACTTCGCAGTGGGAGCAGTGCTAGGACAGAAGAAGGAAGGACTTACTCATGCTATTTACTATGCTAGCAAGACGCTTGATGGAGCTCAGCTGAATTATGCAACTACTGAAAAGGAGCTCCTAGCCGTCGTCTACGCATTTGAGAAGTTCCGTTCCTATCTTGTAGGAGCTAAGGTGATTGTGTACACGGATCATGTTGCGATTCGGTACCTTCTCACCAAGAAGGATGCAAAGCTACGTCTTATCCGGTGGATTCTTCTCCTTCAAGAATTTTGATCTAGAGATTAGAGATAAGAAGGGGCCCGAAAACTCTGTAGCTGATCATCTTAACAGATTACCTCCAGAACTTATGGAAGGGGATGACATCCCTATTGACGATGCATTTCCGGATGAGCATCTCCACATGATGGAGAAATATATCCTCCAAATTTCAGGTGAAAAGGAACCTTGGTTTGCTGACATTGTTAATTATTTAGTTTGTGGTGAAATTCCTCCAGGTTTATCTCATTCCCAACGGAAGATATTCTACAAGGATGTGAGACATTACTATTGGAATGAACCACTACTATTCAAGAGAGGACCTGAGGGAATCCTTAGGAGATGTCGTCCAGACGACGAGATTGAGAGTGTCATCCGACATTGTCATTCATTGCCCTGTGGAGGACATGCTAGTGCTCACAAGACTAGTGCCAAGGTATTGCAATCTGGATTCTTTTGGCCTAATCTTTTCAGAGATGTGCAGATATTCGTCACTGCTTGTGATTCATGCCAAAGGACGGGTAACATATCTAGGAGGAATGAGATGCCTTTGAACAACATCCAAGAAGTTGAGATTTTTGATGTATGGGGTGTTGACTTCATGGGACCTTTCCCATCCTCATGCGGGAACCTTTACATTCTTTTAGCGGTTGATTATGTATTTAGATGGGTTGAAGCTATAGCCTCACCCACAAATGACGCTAAAGTTGTGATTAAATTTTTCAGCCGAACTATCTTCCCTAGATTTGGCACACCACGTGTCATTATTAGTGATGGAGGGAAGCACTTCACAGCCAGAAACTTTGAGTCACTTTTGTCCAAGTATGGGGTAACTCACAAGGTTGCAACCCCATATCATCCCCAAACTAGTGGCCAAGTGGAAATCTCGAATAGAGAAATCAAGGGGATCCTAGAGAAGACAGTGTCTCGCTCAAGGAAAGATTGGGCAATGAAGCTTGATGATGCACTCTGGGCTTATAGGACAGCATACAAGACTCCCATAGGTACTACTCCTTATCAACTTGTTTATGGAAATCATGTCATTTGCCTGTAGAGTTGGAGCATAGAGCATATTGGGCCGTGAAATGGCTAAACTTTGATATAAAAGAAGCCGGAGAAAAGAGGTTGTTGGACATCAACGAGCTGGAGGAGATCCGGATGAATGCATATGAGAATGCACGGATCTACAAGGAAAGAACAAAGAAGTGGCATGACAAGCACATATTGCCAAAGAACTTCAAAGAAGGTGATCTTGTTCTTCTCTTTAATTCTAGGCTCCGACTTTTTCCAGGAAAGTTAAGGTCACGATGGACGGGACCTTATGTTGTGAAGAAGATTTTCCCCCACGGAGCTGTCGAAGTATGGGGTGAAAACTCCGGTATTTTTAAAGTGAATGGACATAGGTTGAAGAGGTATACACCGGAACTTCCGGTGGAAAAACTTTCACCTATCCATCTCACTTGATTTAAAGGAGTTAGGTCCGGCTAGAGACCTTAAACCAAGCGCTTCTCGGGAGGCAACCCGAGGTAAGAGTCTTTTCGTCTTTTTATTTTTTTTTTTGCTTTTTGCTTTTGCGTTTTTGCGCGTTCTTGTTGGGTCTTTGCAGGACCTAGGTGTCGTGGTAAAAAAAGATACGGGAAAAGCACTCAGAACGAGCTTAAGGCGAGGAAATTGCTATGAAAGACGAGAAACGAAGTAAGTCGAGGAGGAAACACGCCGGATGCCTTCTTCATTCTTACATTGTGAGTATTGTTTTTACTTCATATTTATTATTCACATTAGGGACAATGTGAGATTTAAGTATGGGGTAGGATGCTTGCAATACCTTTTAGCATGTTTTCTTTATTTGTACTGCATTTTATATGAAAATCCAAAAAAATCAGAAAATTTCAAAAATTTTTGTGCTTTCTAGGATTGATGTGACCTTAATGAGGAAATTGTGTATGTTTATTTGGCTATCGATGTTTATTTTGAGCTTTAATTGAATTAATGGCAATTATGGGATTTGAATGCCTTGTTTGTAATCTATATGATTTATTTGGATTACCTTGTTTAATCGGATTGATCTTGAAAAGTTGAAGCTATATGATGAGTTCTTTTACATTGCACAGAAATGACTTAGGCAATTCGAATTTATTTGCCCTTATGACCCATCCGGGAATTAGGAAAGTGAAGTTTGAAGGTGTATGCTTAATTGTGAAAAGTGAATTATGTGCAATATGTGAAAGAAGTTGTTTGATTTGTGATATGTGAATTGAAAGCAAAAGCTTTCTATGGGTTTTGTTGGCTATGAAGATGAGTAACTCGGAACCATTCACATAATCGGGTGTTTGTGTCTTGCCAAAGTCGGATTAGTTTTAAAAACATTACCTAGAGTTGATTTGGTATGTGCACTTTGGTGTAAGGTACGTGAAGGAAACTGAACACCAAGGTTTCGGCTATTGTGCACCTATGCCTTTCACTCAAAAAAAAAGAAAAAAAAGAAAAAAAAAGAAAAAAAAATGCAAGAAAGAAGGATGTATGTCGAGAAAGAAGAAAGAAAAGAAAAATGTTGTGTTGTCCTCTTTCCCGGATTTCCACACATTACCTATACACATCCTACCTTTATCACGTTTCTTGGCCTTTATTTGTTAAGTC
>CM008281.1:56448910-56465061 GCA_002319775.1 Fagopyrum tataricum | reverse complement strand
ATATATATATATATATATATACTATAGATCGTTTACTATAGATCAATATATTAAAATATTAATTTTTATATTTTTTAGTCCATTAAGTTATAATCAAATATACCATAGATCGTTTACTATAGATCAATATATTCACTATATACTATGTAAAAATAATATAATAATTAATTTTAGATAAAATCCACATAAGATGCTCACACTAAGCTAGTTAATTATGGAAACAACATCGGGTGGATGTTTGGTAACGATTAAAGGCATCAATTTCATTTGACTCTCACAGTAATTTTGAATTGAGGAGATAGGTCTTCACAATTCATATAGATAATCAATATTTAGTATCATAAAAAAATAATAAAATAAATCTCCATTAAAATCATATTCCCCTCGGAGGGGTAGGGGAAAAAAATAGAGAATCGTCACTATGTACGATAAAATATTCTCTTCAAATAATGAATAGTGCATGAGAAAAATAATCCTATCACGATTTTTAATTGTTCTCACGAAATGAAATATAAATTTAACTATTTTTCCTCAACCATCAGTTTTTAATAATTGCAAGAACTTTAGCGTATATAATTAAAGTAGTTGCACTACAGAATTCTACTTTAATGTCAACTTTTAGACATGCTCCTTCCACTATAATTTGATTACCATCATTAAACCTTTGAACAAAGGAAATTAGTGCGATTAATACAATTTCTTTGCACATATCACACTAAAAGAGATGCCCATCTCCAAAAGAAATGGGTTTAATATTTAGATTATGAAGTAATCACAATCTAAATGTGATCACTGATAGACTCCTCCAAACAAAGGCTGCTTAATTCAATATTATTAGATAGTAATGATGCTTAGAGTTAGGACATTTTTTACATGATATGTATCTACTACGTACCTAAGTTTGGGGATGTTACAATCTTTACGATGATAATAATCCAAGAGCCAAGGACTTCACATTATGATAACATTTGATTAATTTTTACTTCACTCGTAATCAGGGTGAATTAAGGCCAACGATTAGATGAATACACAATTAAAAGCTCCTTATGAGCGTTCCCACAATCCCACGTCAGAATGGAACATCACAAGGTGTCAAATTGACGTCCACTTGCTATTTGCTGAGTGGGCATCTTTAGCCTTTATTTGCTTTTTTTTGCTTTGTATGTATTACACTCGCTCTCTATCATTGACCACCTATAACTAGGGTGAAATCGGATCAATCCAAAAACCCGACATCCAGTCCGACTATTTTATAAAAGGCCGACCTAAATCGATCTGAGGGTGCCCCGTTCCAAACCAACCTTAATTATATGCTATTTTTACCGGATAAACTGGATATTCGACCCAAAATATCCGGAAAACCTCTCGGATCATCAATTGATGGATTATTCCGGATTTTTTCGGATCGGATCTTTGGGTTAGTGGATACTATACTTTTGCTAGGTGGTCAAATTTTAAATCATGGGCCCAAAAGGTCTATTGGGCTTTCCAGTCAAAGCCCAAACAGTAAAAAGAGTAAGATATGAGGATAAAAAAATGCCATATGATCCTTTGGCAAGTATAACCACTAAAGAAACATAATCAATTGGTTAATGTAGAATCAAAGACCTTCCAAAAGGTTGTCTATTGAATGAATATGAAACTAAATGCTCTAATTGATGCTGTAAACGAGTTTTTAATCCCTTGATTGAGTTGCTTTAAACACCTATTTGTAAATGCATTGAATTTTTAGGGTCATTAGAACCACCCTTTTAGAGATAAAAAGATGGTAAGACGGACCCAAAACAATTTTCCATGGGAGCTAAAGTGAAATGACGTTTCATTTTTGAAAAGTTTTGATTAAACAAATCACAATATCCTTTCAAAAACAAAACAAGCAAAGGATCAGGAAGCAAGATCACAGAAAGCAGAAGTTTAGCACTATTCTCTAAAGATAACACTAATTTGCATGAAACCCTTGCATGTGTATGAAGTGTTAAATGAACACTGTATTTGTCTTTTACTTGGACGATAACTATTGGGAAATGACCAAAAGGAAAGCACTAAACTTTGTTTTTTGGCTGATAAAACTTTAATTGCTAGACTAAAAAGTAGAAACATAGATTCTCATCCGTTAAGCTTTAGCAATTAACCGTTATTACCCTTCTCACTATCCTCTCTTTAACTTAGTCGAGGTCATAGGTGTAAAGCCGGGTTTTACCTGATTCATGGGTGATGATAGGTTTTACCATTCGAAGGGTGGAGTTTCAACTAACCATTAGACTAGAAGTAAGTAAGCAACCAGTCTCTTCAAACACGTCAAACATACCAGAAAGGATTTAAACATATACAAAAAAGAGGGCAACCAGTCTAATGGAAAGATAAATACTAACCTCAAAATCAATGGTGTGCATCAGCTCCATGCCTAATCAAATTTTTCTGTTAAATCACAGAATATTAGAGGAGAACAAGAAAAATAGGATCAATCAACCGTGAATAAGAAAAGCAAAAGGCATGCAAAACTTATCGTTATACTTTTTTGGTACATTAGAAAATTGTTAAGAGTGATAACTGTCCAATTCTTGCATGGGAGACGCTCAAAACAAACCATAATAACCACCTAAGCTGATAACTATGCACCAAAAGGAAAGCACATGTTCTGTGGAGTGTGGGGCATAATTAAATAACATGACCTACCAAAATCACAAATTAATATAGCTCAAGCTCAGGCCACTCAGCCCTTGATTGGCAAATAATAAAAAAAAATTAAAAAGGAAAAAAGCAATCGACGGTAATCATTATACATGTAGGTGAAAGAAGCCAAAATCTGATTGCAATGGAGGGTCCAGATCAACTACACTAAACAACTTTCATAAGGATTAATGAAGTTTACAACTTTACTTTGGATTAGAATAATAAACCACAAATAGCATATGCAGAGTTGGCTCATTCTCTCCATATATGTTAGCTGGTATAGCACGAATGCGCTCTTTATGCAAAGATATGTACACCCTTATTTGTAAAGCAAGTAAAACTGCCTACAAAGGAACCTAGGCTTTTCCTCAGAATTCCTGTTTCTGCTATACTCCTATTCATCCCACTAATCTCAGCAAATATGCCATTTATATGTTTGCATTGCATTAACCCTTTCAGCACATAAACAAGCTTTCGCCTCCGCCCCCATTCCAAAATCACTAAGCCCCATGGCTCTTCAGTTTACAAGTTTTCTCTTTCTGTTATTTCTTACACTTCCCAACCCTTCTCAAATCACAGCTGATGATACTCAGGCAAAGTTCTTCGGACTCATGAAGAAGACTCTCTCAGGGAATGCTTTGTCCAGTTGGTTTTCCTTGGGAGATGATTCTTATTGTAATTATTCTGGGATCGGCTGCAATGACCGAGGCCGGGTTACCAAGATCAATATATCTGGGTGGTCAATCTCGGGTTACTTCCTGCCAAACGTATGCTCTTATCTGCCAGAGTTGCAGGTTTTGGACATCAGCAACACCAAGATTCAAGGCAGCTTTCCGGAGAGCATCATCAATTGCTCTCTATTACAAATACTCAACATGAGTGGTTTGCATCTTACGGGAAAGCTTCCAAATTTCTCAGGTATGAAATCCCTTAGAGTATTGGATTTATCTTACAACAGCTTTGAAGGAGATTTCCCCATATCCATCACCAATCTCACTAGTCTTGAGGTGCTGAACTTCAATGAAAATCACTACTTCAATTTCTGGGAGCTTCCCGACGACCTCCCTCAGCTAACAAACCTTAGGACATTGATTTTGTCAACTTGTAGAGTCCGTGGGTCTATACCACCATCAATAGGCAATATGACCTCTCTTGTTGATCTTGAACTAAGTGGGAATTGGCTAGGGGGTCCTGTCCCTGCAGAGATTGGGAGACTAAAGAACCTGAAACAGCTCATGCTTTACTACAATAGTCTCACCGGAAACATACCCGAAGAGCTGGGAAATTTAACCGAGCTCATTGAGTTGGATATATCAGTGAACTTTATAACTGGCACAATCCCAGAAAAAATATGCCGTCTCCCCAAACTTCAAACACTGCAGCTGTACACCAACAACCTGACAGGAGAAATTCCTGAGGCTCTCGGGGACTCTACCACTTTGGTCTACTTGTCAATTTACGACAACCGACTAAGTGGAGAGGTTCCAAGATCCCTTGGGAAACTATCGCCTATTATTCTCATTGACTTGTCAGAGAATCAGCTTTCGGGTCAGCTCCCACCATATATCTGCACATCAGGCAAGCTGCTCTATTTTCTTGTCCTTAATAACACTTTCACAGGAGGGCTGCCTCAAAGTTATGCAGACTGCCCTTCCCTCCTCCGTTTTCGTGTCAGTTATAACCAATTAGAAGGCACAGTGCCGGAGACACTTTTCAATCTTCCTCATGCATCTATCATTGACTTGGCTTTCAATCATTTCACTGGTCCAGTACCCAAAACCATTGAAAATGCCAAAAACCTGTCTGAGCTCTTCTTACAAAGCAATAGAATTTCAGGGCTTTTGCCTACAGAGATTGCTGGAGCAGTTAACCTGGTTAAGATTGATTTCAGTAACAATCTTTTGTCAGGTCCACTGCCTGTAGAGATAGGCTCCATGAAAAAACTAAACTTGTTGCTCCTACAAGGCAACAAATTTAATTCTTCAATTCCAGAGTCACTCTCTTTACTTGAATCACTCAATCTTTTAGACCTCTCCAATAATCAGTTGACTGGTGAGATCCCTGAAAATCTATCTGCTTTACTGCCAAACTCACTCAACTTCTCATACAATCATCTTTCGGGCCAAATTCCACTTCCATTCATAAATGAAAGGCAGGAGGAAAGCTTTTTGGGAAATCCCCAACTATGTGTCACAATTCATTTGAATTCATCATATATACTTTTTCCTCTATGTCCACAAGAACGTGTCCATAAGAGCATCCATTACATTTGGGTGGTAGTAGCTTTGCTGGTAACTGTGTTCCTTGGGACTATTGCGTCCCTAAGGCGATGTCTATCTAAGGAAAAAGCCATTATTGGACAGGATGAGACCTTGTCTTCATCATTCTGTTCATATGAAATGAAGAGTTTCCATCGAATAAGCTACGACCTACGTGAGATCCTGGAAGCAATGGTTGATGACAACATACTTGGACACGGAGGATCAGGAACTGTTTACAGAATCGATCTAAGCAGTGGAGAAGTTGTAGCAGTCAAGAAGCTATGGAGTCAAATGACAAAGGAGTGTCCTTCAGAGGACCAAAATTTGCCAAACAAAGAGCTTGTAACGGAGGTTGAAACATTGGGTAGTATAAGGCACAAAAACATTGTCAAGTTATACAGTTACTTCTCAAGTTTGGACTGCCACTTGCTAGTTTATGAGTATATGCCAAATGGAAATTTATGGGATGCCCTTCATAAGGGAAAGGTTCTTCTTGATTGGCCAACTCGTCGCCAGATTGCATTAGGAATTGCCCAGGGTCTAGCCTACCTTCATCATGATCTGCTACCACCGATCATTCACAGAGACATCAAGTCTTCCAACATCCTGCTTGATGTTGATTACCAGCCAAAGGTTGCAGACTTTGGTGTTGCTAAGGCCCTCCAAGCAAGGAAAGGAATGGACTCTAGCAATACTGTCATTGCAGGGACTTACGGTTACTTAGACCCTGGTAAGTATGCTGACTTAAATATTACCGATGTTCCATACTCTTCATGATCTTATTATAATACATGTTATATGATCTTTTTTGACAGATTATGCAAATTCAACCAAGGCGACAACCAGGTGTGATGTTTACAGTTTCGGGGTAGTACTGATGGAATTGGTGACAGGAAAGAAACCAGTTGAACTAGAGTTTGGAGAAAACAAGAATATCATAAACTGGATAGCAAGCAAGATGGAGACTAGGGAAGGAGCCACAGAAGTTCTGGACAAACGTTTATCAGGTTTGTTCAAAGGTGAAATGCTTCCTTTGCTTCGGATAGCCATGCGATGCACAGCTAGGGCCCCTGCCTGTCGTCCAACTATGAGTGAAGTCGTTCAGTTACTTATGGAGGCAGACCCGTGCAGATTAAATTCTTTCAAGTTGAGAGAAAAGAATGAAAATGCACCAAATGCTACCTTACACAAATAAACATGTCAATTATGACAGAAGACATTTGTCTTAACCATTGATATGTTTCAGGTGAAACAATATTGTATCTGTAAAACTCTATTATGTCAGGAATCATTAGAAGGAAGGTCCAGAAGATGAATATAGACTTTGCCATGTAAAAATAGTAAATAGAATCCTGTCCCTTCTCTTTTCCTATGTGTGAGATTTTGTATAAAATAATAGAGGAATGTATCCTTTATGGCTGCTTTTAGAAAAGCAATTAGCAATAATCTATGTACATAGGCCCATAAAGAAATAATTTTATAACTTTAAGCTTTATGTTTTTGTTCCCTCTATATATCTTTCCTTTAATCTTATGAGAGTGATTAAAGAGAATAGGAAGGCTTTTGAAAGAGGACGGAGTTGTGATTGGAGGAGGAAGGATATGAATAGCATCCACTTATTTCCAATCATAGTGGATTTAATATTCTACATTTTTGAGCTTCATTTGATAAATAATCTATAGATGAGAGGACTAGACGAGCACATTTGTCTCCATTCAAACTGTATAGGGATAGGGAGGGCAACTATAGAGCAATTCATGATTTCCTTTTATTCGATATTATGCAACTTTCATGACATTTGTTGAAATAATTATGCTTCTAACAATTTTCACCGTGGATAGTGTGACATGAATCTCACTGTTCTTCAACTTGCTATATTTCTATACTTTTATTTTGCAGTGGGTTGTAGGAAAATCAATGGTAGCTTATATATTGTGTTAAAAGTCATAAATAATCTTTCAGCAAATCTTTCTAACCAATCAAGATCCATCACATGGTAAAGGACCCCTATCATTCTATCATAGTCATGTTGTTTGTGTATCTTTTTCATTTTTTTGAGGTGACACATCCAACTCATATCAAAAGTAACAATAATTACTTTGGTGAAGATGGAAACTCATGATCAACAGTCCTCTGCTAACCGAAACTTATAATCATCTTTGTGAAGAAGAAAAAAAATCAAGAGTAGCCAAAGACACGTTGCACTTCCACATCTATAAAATAACCAAATTTACAAGAAGCTCAACCAGCCATTACATAGCTATACAACTTAAACAATTCACAGTATGGAAGCAATCATTGCCATGTTAAACCAGTGGAGAAGGTAACTTTTGATCAACAAACTGAAGGTCCAACAAGAAGGCAAAATTCAACATATACATATATAAAAATAAAAGCATTTCAAAGCTCAAAAATGATGATCACTACATTGGTGTTGAACTTATCCCGCCCAATTAGAGACCTTGGTAATGCTCCTCTATGTGTGATACCAATTAGACGATTTTCCTAAACGTATGATTTTGATCAACTAAAAAGGAAAACAAGGACAGGAAGTGCTTATCGCTGAACAACAGAATATACGCTTGAACAAAAAAGAGCAATTATTCCATCAATATCACAAACACATGGTGTGCAATGTGAAATTCCCGTTTTCAAGTTCGCGTAAGCAGAAACTGAACTACGTGTTACTTTATCAAATTGCAATTTTTACTACACAGTATAAACATCATTGATCAGAAATTTGAGAAGTACCTAACAAAACAATCCGCCATTTGCAGGGTCCATAGTTGTCTAAACCTGCAACCGCATTTCTCTTCACCTGCAAGTATAACCGTCTCTATTTTTTTTAGAAACCTAACTTTAATATTGAAAAGCATTTTGGTGGAATAGCTTGATTTTAATGGATTCAAAACTCACCGATAGTGACATTCAAACTCGAAATTTCTCCAATGAAAGCAAATTTGTAACAAGTGGCAATCGTCAGGGAAGTGTTAAGAATTTAAGATGTCCATTGTCAACAGTGAAGAATGTGAGAGCCCGAGTCGCGAAAACATTTTGTGGTTTGCCGTAGAGTATATGAATTTCGTACTATTTATTTGGCCCAGAAGTCCAGTTAAGACTTAAGACTATTTATGAGTCCAGTTTCCAATGAGCCCATAACGTAATAATCAAAATGAGAAAATTGAATACGGTGTATATTCTTATTAATTTAATTTAAATTTTATAATACCTACTAATTTTTATTAAGTTAGTTTAGTAAAGAGAAAAATCAAGAATGAAAAATTAGTGAAAAATAATAAATATTCAAAAAATTTTGAGAGGAGACAAACACTACAACTTATTTTTGCAAGGGATATCCAATTTAGCCAAATCAAATCGAGTTAAATGGGAAAATGAGCCTTGTTTGTAAATAAGAGCACTAAGTAAGCTCATTTTATTTTTAATTGACAAATCAGACCCCTTTTATTTATTTATAAAGATAAAATAGAAAAAGCTAATTGGTAATTTCAAAGTAAACTCAACTCAAAAGAAAACCCTAAATCCATCCAAACCCAAACCCAAACCGGAACCGAACCGAAACCCGAGCCGACATGAAACCGAACCGGAACCCGAGCCGACCCTAAACTGAACCGGAACCCGAACCGGAACTTAAACCGGACTCCGACCCGAAACCTGAACCCGAACCGGAACCGGAACCCGAATCCAAACCGGAACCAGAACCCGAACCCGAACTCAAACCCGAACCTAGATAAATCCTATATATTTATAGGGTTTTATTTTAACTTCTCTCTAAACTTCTCTTTGTACCCTTAGTTTTAAACTTAAAAATAAAGGTGAAATTACTAAGGGCCTAGTTGGTATCAACAATACAAAAAAGGCCTTATTAACTTATTATTCTCAATCAAATTTAGTGTTGCATAAAAATCTAAGTTTTGCCGATAAAATCTAATATTATAAGACAGATTTACGGTGTTAATGTGTTACGATTTTACCGGGGGTTTTTTTGGACTTCAGAGAACTAAGGATGGTTCCTGTAAGTTTTTTTTATTTTTTATTTCAAGTAAAGGTAAATTTATAGAAAAAGTAAAGGGGGAAAAAAAGAGTATAACTAGGTCCGCTAAGACCCATTTACACTAAGTAACAAAGTATATGTACATGTTTGTGACCTGAGGTCTATGGCTGAATAACCCACATACAGTATTTCAAAGAATCATGCAATCCTCCTGAATACATCAACTACCCTGGAGCCTAAGGAAACGAGAGTGCAACCAAGCTGACGAAGGTTATGAGGTTCATCCACCTTCGGCAAAGTCATCGGCATACAACAACACTCATAAGCCAAAGAACCGCCCAAATCTCGGGACAATAGTTAGTCCACATTCGGCAATGCCATCAGTGGAACTAAGCCAAGGCCGGTACATATATCTAAAACCAATACATCAAAGTATGGAGCAGAATACGACTATAGAAAAGACCTTATACTATGATGTAATCCTATCTCTAGCTCCTGTAGGAAAAACCTCATGTAACAAGGTATAGATGTGGGTCTTGATTAATCGTACGAGGATATCAATATGTATTATGTTTTGATCAAATATCAAGGCATTCCTATAATACCAAAGATAGACTAGATAGTAGACCGTGGTTAAAAACGCGTACATCCTAGATCATCTCGTCCAACCCCTGCCATGTGTAGTGTGAGTCAGCCAATCCAAAACCTCTGACCTGGTGGTAATATCTCATGGGATACCAAAGTCCGCATCAATTTGTCTCCAAACCTCACGTGCATATGTGTAGCCAAATATCGAGTGGTCATGGGACTCACTCTCACTTATGCATCAAACACATGTAGGATCAATATCAAGGAACTGTAATCTATATCTGGTAGATAACCGGCCAATAATCGCCATCCATAGGATAAGGTTCCTATAAGTTGTTTGAACACGTCGTTGCCTCGGTCTGGCTAGTCGAAGCCGTTATTTAGGGTTCTTAAAATAAATTATGATGTTGCGGTAAATGCGCAATGGACCGGATTGAGGGCGGTTGCTTGAGACTCATGGGGTGCTCTTGTGAAGGCATGGGTTAAGTGCAAGTTGGTTGGTTCGCTCCCTCTAATGGCGGAGCTAATGGCTATCCGTCTGGCGATATCAGAATGCTTGGAAAGTGGCTTCACAAATGTTGTTTCAAGTCAGACTCGGAAGTTATAATCAAGCTCATTCATAATCGGTGCGGAGTCCTTTCCATTATCGGTTTAGTAGTCGAAGGCATTGTTTGTCTTTCGGTTTTCTTCCACTCTTCTTCTTTTAGCCATGTGAATCGGGTAGGTAACATTGTTGCCCACCTCCATGCGAGGTTGAATCCGGAAAAACGGATGTATGCAACGCTTCTCGTTGTCCCCTCATGGTATCTCGCAACTTGCTGAGATGAACCTTATCTAATATTAATAATGCATTTTCATTTTTAAAAAAAGTGCTTTTTCCAAATAAGAGTCTACTTATACTCATGTTAATGATTTATATTTAATCAATTTTTAAATTAAAATACATATATATTTAATATTTTATTATCAACTTGTGTCCATAAATATATATTTAAAAAAGTTATTGATAATTCGAGCTCTCACAAACCTTTGTAAATTGGCTGAATTTAGGAAGCATGCACTTTTTTTTTATAGGGTATCAAGTATACACTTTCTATTTGTGAAGAAATTCTTCCTTTAAATAATAATACCCAACTTTTAATACCCAACCTCCATCATGTACACAACAACTTCGGTTACCAATATTAGTTACCCAATTTTAATACACAACGTTACATTTCCAACTTCACTTGGGTTACCCAACTTCGGTTACCCAACTTCGTAGTTACCCGATTTTAATATCCAACGTTACATATTCAACTTCAGTTCGGTTACCCAACTTCGTAGTTACCCGATTTTAATACCCAACATTACATATCCAACTTCACTTTGGTTACCCAAACTTCATAGTTACCCGATTTTAATACCCAACGTTACATATCCAACTTCACTTCGGTTACCCAATATTAGTTACCCGATTTCAATACCCAGCGTTACATATCCAACTCCACTTTATTTACCCAATATTAGTTATCCGATTTCAATATTCAATGTTACATATGCAACTTTACTTCGGTTACCCAATATGTTAATACCCAAGAAAACAAAGAATATACACAAGAATACTAAGAATATTAAGGCAAAATACATTAGTTTAGCTCACGAATAATTAAGTAAAAAAAAGCATTGGATTAGGTCACGATCCTCTTAGTGAAAAAGCCTCATATTAATCGAACTTTTACTCAATAAAAACAATCTAACACATAAACGATAATCAATCCAACAACAACAATGGTTGTACTTTGCTCCATTAATATGCATTATAATATTCATCTCTTCACTACATACCAATTACCAAAGACAGTACAATATAACAAGGAAGATAACTCTTTTTGTGTATTGTGATTAGTGAGGACCCGAGAGTGGAAATTTCAACCTTTCTTTGCTTTGAGTTCTGGTAGACCAAGACAAGCATCTTATAAAGGTTGGTAGGAGGAAGAATGTCTACCCTAATCATCATATTTGTGAGGCAAAAGGTTAAAAACAATCCTTTCTATTATGTATTGGCTAAAGCAGACATGCAACGACCACTAAAGTTGAGCAAATTTTGAGCCACAATTATTTGAGTTTGGACTTGCAAGGCTAATGAATCTAGATGCAAACTAATTCAGGGGCAAAATGTGACATCAAAAGTAATGCCAAGTTAATTCAGGTGCAAGTCATTCAAATTAAGTTGAGATAACGAGAGAAGAATAGCTAGATTTGTTGCTTAAATGGTTATTCATGACTATCAAAGGGGCAAAATGTGACATCAATGGTTGGCTTTTGTTCATAATAGGCAACAAGTTGAGAAAACGAGAGAAGAAGAGTGTTAAATTAAAAAATGTGACAGCAATGGTTTTTCAAAAACATATGTGCATCAAGTTTTAACTTTAAACAAATAATCTTCATCCAAATCTTAATCTCAAACCAAAATGCAATCAACTGAGATCAATGCGAAACAAATTCAGTCATAATAGGCAACAATTTGCTAAAAATGTGACATCAATGTTTGGCTTCGGTTCCTTCGAACAAAACCCTAGAACCAGAGATGAGAAAACGACAAAAGAAGAGAAGACAACCCGAAAGAGAGAAGAAGCAATGATGGTCGGAGGTGGAACTAGGGGAGATAGTCGATGAAGGGGTTGCCGGAAGGTTGTCGAAGCAGGCTCCTTTGAGTCCTCTTCTATCGCCCTCACTTCTCTCTCGGTGAAAAAAAACCAAAAAATGTCGACCCCCTTGCATAATGTAGAGCTCCCAATACCGCATGAGGTAGAATTGTATGCTTATCCTTCACAATCATCTTATCCTTTATGCAAAGTATCAAGAAATCTTATTGTTGGTTGGTTCTTTTTATCGAGTTTTGATTATTATACCTTTAATCCCTTTGACATCTTTTGTTATACCTTTGAGTTCCCTGCATCCCTGCAGAACACTGTCCCTATCACTTTTGTTATCCCCTTACATTTTTCCCTTTTTCCTTGTTTTCTTTTCTTTTCCCTATCCCTTTTTCCTAAAAAAAATTTCATCAAGCCTCAGTTTGTCTTGTTGGTTGAGAAAATTGAAGGCGAGTTTAGTTTTGCTTTTTCTAGCTAGCACCACTTAAAAGATCGTTTCCCTTTGAGATATGAGTCGTTCGCCTTACTTTTGTGCCATAACGCATTGACTTGTTGTTGTTTTGAGACATCTTTCTTGCAGATTCACAATGATCCTCGCAAACCGGATAAGAGGAGTTGCGAAGCTTACGAGGAAGGTTATTGAGTGACACACTTGAAGAGGGTAGCTTAAGAGTTTTTCTTAAACTAAAATTAACATGTTTGCTTGTTTTGAGTCATGTCTGCTTCAAGAAGGGAGACCGAGGGGTTTCGGTTCGGTTTTGGTTTTGGTTTTGGTTTCGGTTCGGTTTTAATTCGGTTCGGTTTGGTAGCCGACGCTCCACGAGCTTTGGACGTCGATATTGTGCTAGCTCGGATTATGGAAAGGCTAGATGCCTTGGAGGCACGTGATGAGAGGACACCCCCTAGGAACAACCTGCCACCACCACCCCGTCAGCTGCTGTCACTTCGGATTAATCCGGAATTATGCAGCCCAGACGATTCATACGGAGAGAGTTAGACTTTGATGATGGAGAGAATCCCGTACTAGAGACGGAAGTGTATTATAAGGCTAAGGTGAAGATACCACCCTTTGAAGGGAAGTGTGCTGCTGATGTGTACCTTATATGGGAGGCGAAAATATAGCAGATCTGGAGTTTTCATAACATTTCAGACATTAAAAAGGTACAATATGCTGCCCTTGAGTTTACTGGTTATGCTTTAATGTGGTGGAATAACTTGTTGAAGGAAAGAAGACGGAATCTGGATATGGATATTACCACGTGGGACCAGATAAAGGCAATTATGAGAGCCCGATTCGTTCCACCTTACCATGGAAGAGACCTGCGCCAGCGACTGGAGAACCTAAAGCAAGGTTCTATGAGCGCAGAGGAGGTGTATGCAGCCATGGAAATGGTTATAGTTCGAGCCAACGTACAAGAAGACGAGGAAGTTACTATGGCTCGTTATCTTAGGATATTATATCCTTACTTAGCTCATGAGGTAGAATTGTATGCTTATTCTAACCTGACAGATTTACTACATCTCATTGTGAGAGTTGAAAAGAAGCTGAAAATACGGAGTCAAGATGGGCGAGCTCCCAATACCGCATGGAGAGGAAATGCCAGCCGAGATCCAGGCAGTGCCGGCCGAGACGCAACCAGCAACAGCTAGGACGTCAAGGCCACGCCTAATACCGTAGCTACGTCGAGAAAAGCTCCTACCTCGACACCGCTGGGAAATGATTCTAACTCCGCAACCAAAGCTAGAGATATCACGTGTTTTAAGTGTCAAGAAAGAGGCCATATGGCGCGAGAATGTTCCAACAAAAGGACATTGATCATCAATGACAGAGGGTACTATGAGTCGGATTCTGATCCTGAGGAGGAGGAAGAAGAAAGGACGGTTTTGCTAGCTGAAAAGGATGAAGAAGAAGAAGAAGACAAACCGGAAGAAATATTTGTTTATGGATTATGCCTTCATTCAAGTAAGATCGTTCTTGACCTTTGTCTTGCTTTAAGTACTTTAGATGTTGTTTCTCTTGAGATTTCTATTTTGAGCATGATCTAGACATACCTGTTGAAATTTTTAGTCATGTTAAGGAGACATCTAAGTGCTTAGATGCTAGTACCATTGATGAGCTAGTTTCACCCTCATCTATGTGTTTATATGATGTAATAATACCTGCTTTGAATGCTGAAATTGTAGAGAATGTCGCTAAATTTAATTTACATATGTTAGTCCCTGATGATGCCATTGATTCACTTGCTGATTTTGTTGAGCATCCAACTGAGTTTAAGACATGGAAGGCCACGACTGAGGCCGTAGAGGAGGCCGTGTCCCACGGCTTACAGGGAGAGGAAAATTCTTGATATATTTGTGCCCCTCATCCTTTAGTTAATGCTGACTTGCTTGATTGTTTTGTGATCAGTAGAGCTTTGAGTATCATACCTTCTCTAGATGAGGATAATCAGAGATAAAACTTGTTCCATACACGTTGTTTTGTTCAAGGAAGAGTATGTTACATGATCATTGATAGTGGGAGTTGCAGCAATCTAGTATGCATGGAAGTTGTTAGCAAACTGCAGTTGAATACCATTCAGCACACACGACCCTATAAGCTCGGGTGGATGAATGACTGTGTAGAGATCAAGATCAATCGGCAGGCTCATATCACGCTCAATATTGGAGCGTATGAGGACACAATCTTATGTGACATTGCACTAATGCATGCATGCCACATCTTGCTTGGAAGACCATGGGAGTACGATACTCATAAGGGAAAACTAATCGTTATTGTTTTACTTTTCAGGGTAAGGATTTCATACTCAAGCCTATGACTCCCACAGAGGTTACTGAGTACTACGACAAGAGGAATAACAAAGAAGAGGATGCCAAGAAAAAGACATTGTTGATCACTAACACGGATCCTCTTGGAAATTCAAACTCTGACCCTTCTACACGTCCTACTTATAACTATGTGTATCAGGAAATCTTATCCTTTATGCAAAATATTGGCATGCTAGAAATTCTAGTTGAGTCACTCCATGGAATTCGCAAATCATTGGCTATTTATCGTTGGAGTTATTTGTCTAATGAATATCCTATCTAAACATTGAAACCAATTTTGAGGAACTTGACTTACAAGTGACTGTGGAGGTTGAGCTCCTACACGTATACCAATGCCCTATCCGTATAATGCAACCCACAGGAAGTTTTTCTCATCTCTTCGAGATAAGACATTGAGACTCATTGATGTTAAGTTTGCACCTAGAATTGATGGAAGTTGTACTTTGACCATTTTTGTAGGTACCGATGAGTGGATAGAAGACGAGGAGCAATCAAGTAAGGGAGATAGCACATCCCAACAGGACCCAAATACTCACATCCCGGAGCTGGCAACAACGTCTGGAGAAGACGTTGAGTGGGACATCATAGAGCTAGAGGAGATACCAGTTCCAAACGTTCCAGAGTTAGAGAAGGCACCCGGAGAGGACGTGGATTGGGAGACTACGGAGACTGAGATGGAGCAGAAAGAGTTCATAGACTAGGAAATCAAAAAGACAGATATGATGCAAGTCGAGGACCCTGACGAAGATCCTTTGGAGCCATCTTATTGAGGCGACTCGATCGAGGAATCAGACGAATATCCCTCATAACCAATTGGCCTAGACGACTCATTCCAGCACGGATCAATCATCAAGTCCATACTCCGTGGATTCGTGGTCGAATCCTTTTCAAGAGAGGGAGAATGATGCAAGAGCATCTAGCAACTCGTCTTCACCTCTTTACACAAATGGGATCATGAGCAAGAGAAGACGAATAACTCGAGAAGAAGACCAAGATCACGTCAACCCCAACCGAGATCTATGAGTCATGAATGACCGAGATTCACTAAGCCGAGATTAAGATCACGTCAGCCCCGGCCCCCAACCGAGACGTGAGAGAGGTTTAGTCGAGATCCCGTCAGCCGAGATGATAAATATACGTACGAGGAAGATATGC
>CM008281.1:56357417-56431705 GCA_002319775.1 Fagopyrum tataricum | reverse complement strand
CGCGGATTTCTTTGCAACGGTGTTGAGAAGATCCTTCGTTCTTTGACAACGAAGTTTGATCATATTGTGGTTGCCATTGAAGAGTCAAAAGACTTAGATTCAATGACAATTGATCAACTTATGGGTTCTCTACAAGCCCATGAGGAGAGAATCAAGAGGAGAAAGGATGAGCCAGTTGAGCAAGTCCTAGCCACAAAACACTCGACACATGGAGATTTTGGTGGTGATCGAGAGAAGTCACATAGAGGAAGAGGACGGGGACGTGGATCCTTTCGTGGGAGAGGAGGAAGAGAAAAAGGTGAATCATCATACCATGACTCCAATGTTGGAGAAAATGGTCAATCCTCAAGAGGACGTGGAAGAGGGAGTTTTGATAAATCCAAGGTTCGTTGCTATAATTGCCAAAAGCATGGGCACTATGCACGAGATTGTTGGAGTGCTCCTAGCCAACCCGAAGAAAAAGTCAACTATGTAGAGGAAACAAAAGTGGATGATGCCACTTTATTGTTAGCCTACTAAGGCGGTGAGAAAGACAAAAGAGACGTGTGGTACCTTGACAATGCGGCAAGCAATCACATGTGTGGCGATAAAAGCAAGTTTGTGAAGCTTGACGAGTCGATGGGCGGGTGTGTTACATTTGGAGACAACTCCAAAGTTCCCATCAAAGGAAAAGGTACAATTCTAATTCGTATGAAGAACTATGGTCATCAATTCATTGGCAATGTTTATTTCGTTCCTAACATGAAGAGCAACATCTTGAGTTTGGGGCAACTTTTGGAGAAGAACTACGAGGTGCACATGAAAAATCGTAGCCTACTGCTCCAAGTTGATCGTCAGAATGTGGTCGCCAAGGTTCTTATGACGAAAAATAGAATGTTCTTGCGTGACATTCAAACAAATGTAGCCAAATGTCTCAAAGCTTGTGTGAAAGAGACACCTTGGTTATGACATCTAAGGTTTGGACATGTGAACTTTGGAAGCTTAAAGTTGATGTCACAGAGAAGGATGTTGAACGGGATGCCACCAATTGACCAACCAGATCAACTTTGTGAGGGGTGTCTTGTAGGAAAGCAATTCCGAAATAGCTTCCCGAAAGAAAGCACCACAAGAGCAGATCGACCACTAGAACTTGTACATGCGGATGTTTGTGGACCGATCAAGCCTGTATCGTTCAGTAAAAATCGGTATTTTATACTCTTCATTGATGACTTTAGTAGAAAGACTTGGGTTTATTTTCTCAAAGAAAAATCTCAAGTGTTTTCTATGTTCAAAAAGTTCAAAGCTCTTGTTGAAAAACAAAGTGGTAACTATATAAAGTCTTTAAGAACCGATAGAGGTGGTGAATTTACTTCTAACGAGTTCAATGAGTTTTGTAATTTGAATGGCATCAAAAGATTCTTGACAGTGCCAAGATCACCTCAACAAAACGGAGTTGTTGAAAGGAAGAACCGAACCATTCTAAACATGGCCCGAAGCATGTTGATGACAAAGAAAATGCCTAAGGAGTTTTGGGCCGAGGCTGTTGATTGTGCAGTTTATCTATCAAATAGGAGTTCAACAAAAAGTCTATTAGATAGAACTCCACAAGAAGAATGGGGTGGAAGAAAGCCAAGTGCATCTCATTTGAGAGTGTTTGGGAGCATTGGTTATGTGCACGTACTAGATCAAGTGAGATCGAAGCTTGAAGACAAAAGCAAGAAACATGTGTTCATCGGATATTCTCAGAGTTCAAAAGGATACAAGCTCTATGATCCATTTGCAAGCAATGTCGTCATAAGTAGAGATGTTCACTTTGATGAAGAAGATACATGGGATTGGAGTTTTGAAGACAATGAGAGATATGATTTCTTTCCGGCTCTTGATGAAGAAGGGCAAGAGGAAGATTTTCAGCAAGAGCCTTTGACGCCGTCCCGCTCACCAACTACTCAAAGTTCACCCTCATCTTCAAGAACAACAACACCATCGTCATCATCATCTTCGTCTTCATATCAAAGTTCTAGCGGAAGAACACCAAACATGAGAAGCCTTAAAGAAATTTATGAGGAACTAGATGATGACCTAACTCTTTATTGTTATTTTGTTGATTCTAAACCAATAGATTTTGCAGAGGTTGTGAATGATGAAAAATGGAGAATCGCAATGGCTGAAGAGATAAATTCGATCAAGAAAAATGATACTTGGGAGTTGACAACTTTTCCATAAGGTGAAAAGCCCATCGGTCTAAAGTGGGTGTTCAAGGAGAAGAAGAACGCTCAAGGAAAAGTTGAGAGGTACAAGGCAAGATTAGTAGCAAAGGCTATAGTCAACGACCAGGGGTCGACTATGGTGAGGTGTTTGCTCCAGTTGCACGACTAGAGACTGTCCATTTGATAATTTCACTTGCAGCTTAGAAAAAGTGGAATATTTATCAAATGGATGTGAAGTCTGCTTTCCTAAACGGTGTGCTCGAAGAGGATGTTTATGTTGAACAACCTCCCGGTTATGTGATCAAAGGTCATACAAGTAAAGTGTTGAAGTTAAAGAAAGCTTTATATGGCTTAAAACAAGCATCACGGGCATGGAATAGTCGGATTGACAAGTATCTTCAAGAGAATGGGTTTGGCAAATGCCCAAACGAGTACGCTCTCTATGCCAAGGTGTGTAAAAATGGCGATGCATTATTTGTTTGCTTGTATGTTGATGATATGATTTTCACGGGTAATAATCCGAGTATGTTCGAAGATTTCAAGCAAGCAATGACTAGAGAGTTCGAGATGACAGATCTTGGTCTCATGTCCTATTATCTTGGGATTGAGATTAAGCAAGCAGTAGATGGGATCTTCATCTCGCAAGAGAAATTTGCTAAGGAGATTCTGATGAAATTCAAAATGGATGATTGTCAAGCTGTAAGTACACCAGTCGATTGTGGGATCAAGCTCTCAAAGCACGAGGAAGGTGAGAGGGTTGACCCTACAACTTTCAAGAGCTTAGCTGGAAGCTTGAGGTACTTGACATGCACTCGTCCGGATATTCTCTATGGAGTTGGGCTTGTGAGTCGGTTTGTGGAGGCGCCGACTACCACACATTTCAAAGCAGCAAAACGCATTCTCCGGTACATTAAAGGTACTATTAGCTATGGTTTGTTTTATTCTTCTATTGATGAATATAAGCTTGTGGGTTATAGTGATAGTGATTGAGCTGGAGATGTTGATGATCGAAAGAGTAATACGGGGTTTGTTTTCTACATGGGAGAAATTGCTTTCACGTGGAGTTCAAAGAAGCAGTCTATTGTTACTCTTTCAACATGTGAAGCTGAGTATGTTGTTGCTACATCTTGCGTGTGTCATGCAATTTGGTTGAGAAGATTATTAGGAGATTTACAGTTGTCACATAAGGAAGCCACGGAGATCCTTGTTGATAACAAGTCTGCTATTGCATTGGCAAAGAACCCGGTGTTCCATGACCGTAGCAAACACATTGACACGAGGTATGATTTCCTTCGTGAATGTGTTTTCAGGAACGAAATTGAAGTTAAGTATGTGTGGACTCAAGACCAAGTTGCTGATATCTTTACGAAGTCTCTCAAGTCAGAGATATTTATCAAGTTGCGTGCAATGCTTGGTATTACAAGAAATTAAGTTTAAAGGAGAGTGTTGAAAAATAAACTTAATTCAATGTTAAAACGTTTAGAATAAAACTCTAGATGCATGAACTTGATTTAAGAGTTGAATAAATGAATTGTTTTACATCCTAAGTATTAGATGTAGGAATTCAAATGTTTAAGTTTCTAATACTTAATTCCTAGAAATTTGTACTAGATTTATGTTTCACAACAGAAGAAGGCGCAATAAGGCTTCAACTCAATATCTGAAATCACTCGAAACTGAACACGAAACCCACGGATGAAGGCGCAATAAGGCTCAAGGCTCCTCAGTATTACACACTTTTACGTTAAACACGTACAGATTGCATGTACGAATCTCACAGTACAATAAGCTAGCAGATTTAGTACTCCACAACAGAAGAAGAAAAGAACAAAGAAACTCTACACTCGACATTAAAATCAGCAAATCTGGAAGTTCAGTTTGGATAGCTTAACGAGGGTAAAGGTCATTTTCCAAGTTCCAGGCACCAGTAGTAGAGATTTCTGATCCAGTTTGGTGTCTTTGGTATTCTCTCAATGAATTCATATCAGCACCAAAAGGTGTCGGAGGAGACGGAGATGGAAGTTCCATGCTTTTACTGTTAAGCATTAGAAGCACCGCATGCATTGTAGGCCTACTCGCTGGATCATACTGAACACACAACAATGCTATTTGGATGCATCTCCCTACTTCCATTCTCGAAACCGTGTTTCGTAATGTCGGATCTATTAACTCTTCTATTTCCCCTTCGGTCCATTGTTTCCATGCCTATAATCACAAAATATAAATCTGAATTCGTTGTGAAAGTCTACAAGATAAAATTGTTTAATTTTGACTTACATGGACTAAAAATCCTCCTTGATGAGCTACTCGGCTGTTACTTTTACCACTTACAATCTCCAAAAGTACGACTCCGAAGCTATAAACATCAGACTTTACAGAGAATTGACCGGCCATTGCGTATTCGGGTGCCATGTATCCTCTATTGACAAGAAATATATAATACATGCTTAGTAAGAAGCTAGCTGTAGAAAAAATACAATGGAAGCTTATCTTATCAAATCTTACTGTGTCCCAACAATCTTTGTGGTATTGATATTGGCTTGCGTTTGGTCAAGTATGACATGCTTTGCAATTCCAAAATCAGCAACTTTTGGGTTCATGTGTTGATCCAGCAATATGTTGCTTGACTTGAGATCGCGATGTACAACCGTCAGCCTTGAATCTTCATGTAGATAATGAATCCCGCGTGCGATACCTTCAATGATTTTATACCTTACTTCCCAGGGAAGATGATTAGACTTGCTAGGATCTGCTATTTCATTTATCAAATTGAAATCTGTGTTACAGTTGTGTTTAAGCAAATAATAGACTTTGTTTGAAAAGCATGCTGCATGCATTATAACACAATTATGTAGTAGCAAACAAGCTGGCTATTTTCATTTACATGACATGGTTTAAGATTACCGAAAAGAAAGCGGTCAAGACTTAGGTTAGGCATGAACTCGTAAACAAGCAGCCTTTCATCGCCTTCTGTGCAGTACCCTACAAGTTTAACCAGATTCTTGTGTTGAAGCTTCACTATCAGTTCCACCTCATTGAGAAATTCTCTAACACCCTGTTTGGATTGTTGTGAAAGTCTCTTAATGGCTACTTCCTCTCCACTTTGAAACTTTCCCTACAAATAAGAATTTCAAGATCAATACAAATTCTACAAGGAGCCATAAATTAGATTAGTTACCTTGTAAACAATGCCAAATCCACCTTCTCCAAGCTGGTCTGTAGGTGAAAAGTTTTTGGTTGCTGCTTTCATTGTTCCCAGATCAAATTTTGTTGCACCCTCTATACGAGATTCACTTGCATCGTTTCTCTCAGCAATATACATATCTGTGAAATTGATTTATGTTCATGCAATCATTAGAAAAATCTAGTTAATGGCCTCCAAATTATACCATTTCTAAATCTAAATCACATAAAAGATGAATAAGAACATAAATTGAATGATTCTACCTTTGGGCAACTTTTCCACCTTCTTGTGACGACGGAGACAAAACAGACCGACACCTAGAAGCAGTAATACAGCAGCCGCTAGTGGGACACCAATTGCCAAAACATAAAACTTAGCGTCTTTTCCTGCAAATAACACTAGGCTTATCACACGTCTGTTCATCCTAAAATTACTCAACATGAAATACTATAATAGTAATCTTAATTTATATCTGGTATATTTGTTGACTCATTAAGAAAGGTAGTTTGATTCATTTACCTCCACAGCACGGAGAGGTGGAATTAGGAGCAATATCCGAAGGATTATTTGGTGGCGGTGGTGGAGATAGTGATCGGTTTTGTCCAGGACCGAAGGGGATGATGTTGTACATGATACGACAACTAGCAACCTGGAGGAACGCATACACACTTCCCGAAGAACAACAATTTGGTATAAAGGAACGAACTTCTTTAAGGCAACTCTGACACTGCGTGATATTAAGGTCAGGAGTACACTGAACCAAACAATAAATCGTCTGTGATTCCGTTACATTTATCTTTCCCTTGGCATAGTTTGTGGGGTTGGTGTTAACCACAGCTTGTTGAGTCAGTTGATCCACGATCTCCGCAAGCCCAGCAAGAAACTGACTTGGATTCGAAACATTCTTAAGGGACCAATTCATCGACCAGAGCGATATTGCAGCAACTGAGAATATCGAGCTGTTTGAGTATCGAAACGTGCATTCTTCGTACCAAACTATAGCTTCTTTTGCAACCGGACATCTCAAAACAATCTCATCTGCTGCTGCCTTAACGCAGTCGTTGCAATCTTGCGTTGTGAGGTCGCCCCTGCAGTAGTAGAGACCATAGACTTTGTTGGGTTCGGATCCGGCAGTCGAGTTGTAGAAAGTGTTGGAAGATGATTGAGCGCTTAGAGTAGGTAGAAGCTGATTGAGGTTTGCTTTGTAAAAGCTGTTGTCTGTGAAATTGTTGTCAGTAATGCAGACATGGTACAAGAAGTTTGGTGCAGCGCTTGCTTCTATTGAGAATATGGAAAAAAGGATTGAAAAGCTGATTATGAAGCTCAAGCAACAACGCTTCATTGCTTCAGCTAGAAATTGATATTGTAAAGGAGTTTAATTGAACTTACAGCCACTAAGTATTCAATTGTAGTTCGTATATACTATCATTAACATATCCGATGTCTTGTTTTGAAGTTTTCTTTCAACTTGTAAGGCTTGTTAAGCATTGGTGACTTGGTATAACTCTCTTTAAGCTATTGGCTTGCAAGAGATTGACCCAATCAGCCAAGTTAGTATTAATTTTCAATTTTAAAATAAATATGTCGTTTGAATTAGTTTATGTCAATGCATAAATGACAGAAAGGCCGTTTTATTATTATCGTAGAGGGGGACTCTTCGTTGATGGATACAAATTATGACCCCAAACTCTATCAGGCGTCTTTGTCTATCCCAAAATTAGAAGCTTTCTTCCCCTTTGTAGTATAATCTCCCAAAAATATTGGATGCTTTCAAGCTATGTTCTTCCATTTGATGAGTTTGATGAGTTTGCTGAGTCTGCCAACATGAAATGAAGGAAATCAAACATTTATCATCTTCTTTTCATCAAAGAAAAGACAAACATGTTGACAAGTCGCTGAACTTGATTCTTTATAATCATGACGGACACAAACAAAACTCTTAATGGGGAAAAAGTTATTTAGGGCCTGTTTGGTATTGTATTTTTGAGGGTTTATTTAGATTCCTTTCTACGGGATTGTTGGAGATAGAACTTTTGAGTTGTTTGGTATGAGATAGAGGTACAAGATTGTATTTTTCATTTAGATTCTTTTTGCAACATAATCTCCAAAAAACAATCTTGAAAAATGAAGAATCTAGGAGATCGTAGGGATTGTCTACCTTCCATGTCTTTTATACCAAACCCCCAAAAGCAACAAAATTTATCAATCCCTAATAATCTCCATCTACAAGAATCTAAAAAAAAAAGAATCCAAAAATCACAATCTGATGCCAAACAGGGCCTTAGTCATTCACGTGTATTACATTTAGACGTCTCAGGTGGACCGACGGGTCAGGTTCAGGTCAGGTCACGACACACTTGGGATGGAATTTGATCAAGTAAAGGTTTTAACGCAGTTTGTTTCCGATCGTTTTGGGTTACGTTTGTTTTCGATCAGTTTGGGTCATGTACCAATTACTCGGGTTGAGAACGGGTTATTGGGTAGCCTCACTTTTTGGATCATAATGGATCGGTTTAGTTCAGTTATCAAGTCTCTACGGACAAGGTTATTTCGGTTTTTCGATGGATTCAAGTACAGGTGTCAACCGAGGCGGGTCAATGGGGTTCTATAGCAAGTCATTTTATGTTCGGGATTATGTCGTGTTGGGTCAAAACCTTGTCTGAATGTCTAAAAACGTGATTCGAGTCAACTTTGGGTCGTTATTTTTCCAGTTTGAAGCCGAGTTACCGGGTTTGGGCGGCTAGCTCTTTGATATACGCTTTTTTCATTAAATTTTTACGAACATATTAATAAAAAAAATATTTTTGGGTTATCTTTTGTGACAAAGGGTGGAACGATCCGATCGACCTGAATACCTGGGTACATATCTGAATTTAAATTTGTAGGAAATTTTAATCCGGATACGATCTAACTCTGGCCGTATATCCAACGGATATTCTATTTGATCTAGATTCTTAAAAATGGTATCCGAATATGATATTAGTCGGATCGGATAATTATCCTCGAATATTATAAATGATACGAATGATTTTAGTCAAATCTAAATTATTCGTTTAATTGATAAAAGTGTATGTCCAAGAGCGGACCAAATATGGATATCCGTATTGACTAGTCCATATGACCGCATAACAATTCCATCTTTTAATTATTAACGTTTATTTGGTAATATTTTATAAACCACCATTTGTTAACTTTTAGTTATTGACATATCTTTAGAACAACATATGTTAATATCATCTTATGCTTGTCCAATTTTTTATCTTTACCAATGAATAATTACTTATCGATATATTTATATAGTAAGAAAAACAAGAATTAAAAAAATATATAACAACACAATATACACATAATCCAATTTTATTCAAAACTCGTATAAGGTGCGGATATAAAAAAAAATTGGTGTAAGGAGAGGCAGTGGTTTCCGGCGCATCTAGGCGCGCTTTATTATTAAATAAAATAGGGTTAAGTAGTCATCAAGTGTGGGATAGTCCGACCCTAACATCGTGAAACAAAGAGTTCACTATGTAAGAGCCTTAGTCTTTAGGAGTTGAGCCAGGGTTAGCCGCCCCTACGTGAAGCTCTGTGTTCCGCCCCTAGATACTTGGATTGTTGAACGTTGAAGACGTAGATAGATACGTGAAGAATTGAAAAGAAGTCGGGGATCACATTCTGCACTGTGAACCGCCCCTGCGCCTCAGTGCCGCCGCCCCTGCGTCGCCAGTGTCACCGCCCCTGCGTGGGAGTGCCTCCGCGCCTGCGCCTCCCGTTGCTTCGCCCCTGCGTCCTTCCTGTCATGCAGGTGCGTCTTGTACAGGATCTATGATACAAACGGGGGGCGATATAGATCGAGGAGAAACTCCAACTACTCCTTCTTGGTCGTTCGTGGCGGATCAAACAATAGAACTTGGTTGATGGGGCTTTAGAAATGGATGCGGAAGCGTACGGTTGATCCGATCAAGATAGATCGGATCATCCACGAGGTGGAGCGGGATAGTTGATCCTTCAAAAGGATCCTCGAGTATGAGTTCTTGGATCAAAGACTATATCCAAGATAGATATTTGAGGAGGTGGAAGAAGAGTTATGCCTAAACCAAGAGGAGGATTTCCCTTCTCTATTATTGGATTCAAATTAGACATTCTTTACAATGAAGGCCAACACATCCTTATATAGAGGGTGTTGCCTACTTATGGGCCAACGGGCCAACACGAGTTCATAACGAAAACCCCAAAAAGGGAAAACCTAAAAGATAAGATCAAGAGAGAAGATTCTACAAGAATATTTCTTCTTTTATTACATAATTAATAAAGAGAAATAACTAAGGAAAATACTCAAAATGGCAAGCTTCATGCCATGGCTAGACATGCCGCTTGCGGGGTCCTCTTAGCCGGATAGACGGATGGCCTCGCCATCCGAGGGCATATCAATCTACCTAGAGTGGTATAGATCCTTTACTTTCCTCGCTAGTATGAGTGGGTTAGAGGCATGCTAGGTGTGTGTATGAGGATAGGATGATGATGATTATGATATCGATAGGTGCCGGTTATGGCTTTGAGGTTTATAGGTTGGATATGATCCTTATGGATCCCTTGGGTCTAGGTGTGACCCCTTTGATTGATAGGAGATTTGATATCTCTATATGCCTTGTTATTAGGCAGTGTTGTTCTCCGGATTGATAGGAGCTGATCGTGGTTGATTATATTCTAAGGTTGAGGTAAGTCCGTAGGACTTACTTAGATACCATCCTTATATCGGATGTTTGCATGAGTGGTGATTGTTATATGCTTGATAACATGCGATGTTGATTATTACCGACCTATGTTTTAGTAACCGTCCATTGTAGTGGATGTGACAAACCGCCCTTTCATCCCGCTGGGAGGCTGGGAGGTTCTCTGTAGTCAGGTCATATCTGGTAAACGGGACGGGCACTCTCCACTCCCATAGGTTACACGGGGAGGTGTTTCAGGCACCACTCCAGCTGGCTATAGCACCCAGAGGCGAGGATTATATATTACTCGTGTCTCATATGTTGAGATACATATATATATATATATATATATATATATATATATATATATATATATATATATATATATATACGATTTGAGTGTTGGACTATATAAAGATGATTAACCGGGTAAATGTGTGGCAACATGATTATGTGTTTATGATTCCATGATTTGTGTTTGTGCTTATGCATTATCTTATATATGAATGGTTAGCTAACGGTTTTATATCGTGTTGTAGATGTTTTGCAGGTTAGGAGAACTGCTGAGTGATGTAGATGGAGAGATCCGCTGAGGGCTCCGTACACTTGGATTGTACGTGGGATATGGGATGTTTTTGCTATGTATAGATACATGTTTGGTTTGTACTCAACGGTACTTTTGTATACCTTTTGATATATATTACAGTTTGATGTTTTGGTTTTAATCTATATGTGTCTTGTTGTAAGATCCAGTGAACTTATTGTCAAGCTAGGGTCAGGATCCATTGTGAGATCCTAGCCCAGTAACGCCCCGAGTCTTGTGGATTTGGGGTGTTACAAAGTTGGTAGCAGAGCCTTAGGTTGACAACAATGGCACTTGCAATCTACGATAAAGGTCGAATAGATAAATAAACAAAACTCGAAAGGGGTTTGACTTTTCAAAAGATTTTTGGTTTGAGTACAAATGTTTTGGGATAGTGTGTACGGAAAACCATCACCCCTCTGAGGACCTCGACAGTATATATATATATATATACATATGGCATATATATAGTCTTCTAAGTTAGGTGTGTATACCCTACAGATGGTTCGGACTAGAGCCTTATCTGCAGTTGGACGAGGTAGGGGTAGACCCCCTCTTCCTCCAGTAGGGGTAGGACAGGGCCAAATTCCTGTTGTGGATCCACCTGCAGCGGAGGAGGTTCATGAGGATGTTGTTGAGAGTGTCGTTCCTGAGACTGGGAACGATATGGTTGGGAGACAGAGACCACTCCAGTCAAATGACTCGGATCATGTCTCTATGGGGGGACCAGAGTTCCGTGCGTACATCCGACGAGTTGAGGAGGCTGCCAGAGCGGGTAGACGTGCCCCAGATCTTCCGGAAAAGGAGGGATCATTTGGGAGATCCCATGGAGTTACTTAGGTGTCAGTTGTACAGGCACGTGCTGTTGAGATTACTCGAGTTCCAGAGGAGCATAGAGGGCCTCGACCAGATACTTGGTTGAAGGCATTTCATCAGATGGGAGTACCCGGCCCCCTTTCTCTAGAAAGGTGGGGTTAGAGTGGAGTTGTGGATTAGACATGTAGACTCAGCTCTTGAGTCTATTAGATGTCCAGCGGATTGACAGATAGAGTTAGTGCAGACTCTATTCCGAGACCTGGCCCAGCATTGGTGGAGATCCGTGCGGAGTCAAGTTACTAGCTATGACCAGATGAGGAGGTTGATCAAAGAGCGTTTCTGCCCTGCCACTTTGAGGAGGGAGAAACTGCGGGATTTTGCATGAGTGGTGTTTGATATATGCTTGATAGCATGTGATGATTGATTATTACCGACCTATGGTTTAGTGACCGCCCATTGTAGGGCTGTGAAAACTTGCCCTGTCATCCCGCTAGGAGACGGGGAGGTTCTCTGCGGCCAAGCCAAATCTGGAAGTGGGACGGACACCTACCACTCCCATAGGGTATACGGGAAAGTGTTACCAGATTACCACTACAGCTGGTAACAACACCGAGAGGCGAGGATTATATATTCCTCGTGTCACACATATTCATATACATCTATATATATATATATATATATATATATATATATATATATATATATATATATATATATATATATATATATATATATATATATATATATGATTGAGTGTTGGATTTTATAAAAATAATTAACCGGGTAAATGTGTGACAACATGCTTATATGTTATGATTTCCTGTAATGTGTTTGTGCTTATGTATTATCTTATATATGAATGGTTAGCTAACGGCTTTATACCGTGTTGTAGATCCTTTGCATGTTAGGAGAACTGCAGAGTGATTCAGATGGGGTGATCCGCTGAGGGCTCCGTATATTAGGATGTTGTACGAGGGATATGGGTGATTTCTATGATGTACGGATACGTGTTTTGTTTGTACTCAGCGGTCCTTTGTAAACTCTTTTGATATGTATATTTTATAGTTTGTTATTTGGTTTTAATCTATATGTGCCTTGTTGTAAGATCCAGTGAACTTGTTGTCATGCTAGGGTCAGAATCCATTGTGAAATCCTAGCCCAGTAGTGCCTCGAGTCCTACGGATTTGGGGTGTTACAGGTCATGGGTAATAAAGGTGAAACCTTTAATTTATTTGTTTGAATGTGCGTGATAGCTTTCTAAGTCTAGTAATTCCTAAGACTTACCCGGTAAAGGGTTACTTGATCCTTACTCAGATAATCTAGTTTGTAGTGAATTTCAACCCTCTTTACCTTGAGACTTCCCTGGTAATAGGTAGTTAGGATTGGAACTAGATGATCTTGAGACATACCCGGTAATAGACCATCATCCTAGAAACGTTCATCCCTGTTGCTTTTCTACCATATATCCTTATGAGCCGTCCTGAGTCCATATGTCATAAACAATGACCTTGAACTCTTGGAAGCCATTTTTGTCCCTTTAATTTGATTATCTTTTATTTGTTTTGCTTTTATAAAACTGTTTTTGATTGAAGGTGGCATTCAATTGAGAATAAAATAAAACCCCAAAAACATTTGATTTCTCTCTCCCTTATCTTTTCCAACCTCCTTCTTTATTCGAGATTTATTCTATATTTAATCACTGCTGCAAAATAAATCACACGGTCTTTGTGTTCAACCCTAGAATACTTGTCCTACTTCGTACAATCCATACAATGTGGATTCGTTGCTATTTAGGGGAATTATTTACACGTTATAAATTGAAAACTATCCCTTCCTTGTTTTACTACCTTATAAGTTTCTATTATTCTTGATAGGGATTTATAGGGGTGCAAAACCAGCGAACATTAATTAGTGTTGTTAGCAGGTTCATGATACAACTAGAAAAGAACACTAGCATGATGTGAAGTGGATATTTCTGTACCTTAGAGGTACATCTGAAATCGGTCTCGTTTCTGGGAATGATACACAATGTGTGGTCATAGGGTATCTTGATTCTGATTATGCTTGAGATGTTGATACTAGAAGATATATGACCGGTTATGTTTTCACTCTTGGGGTTCTTTTTTGAGTTGGAAGGAAATCTTACAACCCACAATTACTTTGTCTACTATAAAGGCAGAGTTAATTGCATTGACAGAAGCAGCTAAAGAGGGAATTTGGTATAAGAGATTGATTAGTGATCTAGGTATACATAAGGATCAAGATATTATACACTGTGATAGTTTGAATGCAATTTGTTTGGATAAGGATCAAGTTTATCATGAGAGGACGAAACATATTAACGTGTCAAGTATCATTTCTTGAGAAGTGCGAAGATGATCAGGTTGAAGAGAGTAGGAAATGTTGATAAACCCGCTGATATTGAGTGCCCAAGAGGCACATTTGGACAGAGAGAGGCATCTGGTATATTTTTGAGGATTCGAGTCAAGGTGGAGATTTATTGATATGCCTTGAATTGAGTTTATCTTTTGTTTGGGCCTTATCCATTTGGCCCAGTTTTATACTTGACGCTCAAGTATAAACATAGGCTTCGTTCCTATATATATTGTAGGGTTCCCTTTGTTTCCTATAATTTGTTTATCCTATCATCTGTATTTTGAAACTCCTCAATAAAATCTATATGAAAAGTGAAGATAGTCTTTATTCAGTAAACCACTATAAGTTTGTGTGTGTTGTCTTTCTTGTACGTCAATTAAATTATGTTCGTACATTCTCAATAATTCCGCATAACAAGGACATATCAAAAGAATCTCATCGGTTACTGCCTTGACGCAATCGTTGTAGTCTTGCGTTGTGAGTTCATTCTTGGAGTAGTAGAGACCGTAGACTTTGTCGGGTTCGTATCCGGCAGTCAAGTTGTAAAAAGTGTTGGAGGATGAATGAGCGCTTATAGTACGTAGAAGTTGATTGAGGATTGTTTTGTAAAGGTTATTGTCTATAAAACCGTTGTCAGTATTGCAGTTATAGTCCAAGAAGTTTGTGCAGCGGTTGCTAGTATTGAGAATATGGAAAAGAGGATGAAAAAGCTGATTGTGAAGCTCAAGCAATGATGCCTCATAACTTCAGCTAGAAAGGGTAAATGCATAGGAGTTTCATTGAAGTTGCAACCTCTAAGTATGCAATTGAAGTTCATGTATAAACTAGGCAGCAAGTAGTTCATATTTTATGTTTCTTTATTATACTATCATTAGATTGCTTGTTTTGACATTTTCTTTCAAGTTGCGAGGCTTGTCTAAGCAACTGAGGATTGGTGTTACCGTCTTTACACTATAAGCTTACGAGACAGATTGAACAAATCAGCCAAGGTACTATGAGTTATTTTCACCTAAAAAAAATAATGTAAGCTCGTCCGGTAAGAGGTTGTAATGATATGGAAATGTTGGGAATAACTCCGCTTTCGTGTTTGTAGGATGGGAATACGGAACTAGCTATTTAAGCCAATGACTCAACTAGGAGTGTAGAGTTGCTTGTATTGAGCTTTTCTTGAAGAACATATCAGATGCAATGATGTTGTATATCGATGTGCTTCGACTGAAAGTGTAGATAGATTTAAGTTATTTGCTAGACGTGTGCTTTGATTATCACATTGCAAGATATATCGTTCGTTTTCTACTCACATCTCCATGAGGATACTTGTAGGTTGTTATATCACTTGGGCTATGATGAATACCGGCTATACTAAAAGATTCCGTTAGGTAAAATATGACGTGGGGTGCATCGTAAGTCTGAGCCCATATGCGCGTTGGGCCCGAGTCCAGCACATAAATCTGGCAGGGTTTCATCCTAAAATCAATTGGAGATAAGAGTAGTCCACCAACCTTATATATACTAGACTCGCGCATTATCCCAATATTATCGATGTAGGATCATAATACTCCACACCCTCCCTCTACCATGAAAGATTCGGTTGGGTCAGATATGATGTGGGTGTCCATCGCACGTCCGAGCGCATGTGCGTGTTGGTTCGAGCCCAACACATAAGCCCAACAAGGTTTCATCCAAAAATCAATTGACAATAGCAGGAGTAGCCCACCAACCATATATACTAGACTCGTTAATTATCCCAATATTATCGATGTGGGAACATAAACATTCACATATACCGATTCCCTACACCCGGAATATCCGAATTCCAGGTTGAGAAAAAGTGGGTTGGTTGCTGGCTCACTAAGGAAGAAAGACCAATCCTAGTCTTTGTTCCAAGAAGCCCAAATAGGCCGACTCGGGTTCAAAGGAGGAAGATAGAAGTTAATCAGGGTTTGGCCCGACTCAAGTTTGCTTTCATTAAAGTAGACGATGAGGTTTTGTGTAGGTGTGAGATATATAAGGTTAGCTCGAAGAGCTCTAAAGCCTAATCTCGTTCTTTGGCACTCTTCTGTCCATTTATTTTCACTAGTACATTCGGTTCGGTAACATCTTCATTAAAATGAAAAATAAATGAATAAATTGGTATAAACTCGGGTTTCAGTTTATATACATTCAAAAATAACTCAAATTGTGCGAACCAAGGTATCGACTTTGATACATGACGATTTAGTCGGTCCTCATTCATTCTCATCCAATCAAAAGGGTTTCTATTTTTTTTGATTGGATTGGTTGATTTATTTATCTTTATAAATTTTGGGATAAAAGACCATTCGTATCAAAATATTTTCATTCTGAATATTTTATAGGCATTAAAAAAAATTTCTTATTAAATTAATAATAGGATACTCTCCCATATCAACAAATTTCGATTTATGTATATTGTAATTATATGATTCCTTCTAATCTTAATAATAAATCGATTGATATGCTAAAATATCATGTCTGTACATTTTTTGGAAAATGATCATTTTTATTAAGCAATAACGAAATCTTTTCCTCTCTTTCAGATGAATCATGTTTGATTAAATTTGAATTTTCAACCCTACGAAGTTGATTGATCCTATTTCGACCGGTTGGGTCGGGTGGTTGTTCACCCATTTCCTAGTCATTACGGAAAACTTTAACTATGTATATGAAATCACTCAAAACTGAAATAACCATTGCATTGGACACTAAACCAACGATTGAAGGAGCAATAAGACTTGAGACTACTCGGTATCACACACTTGCACGTCACACACTTACGGATTGCAAGTACGAATCTCACACTACAATGCAATAAGGAAATTTAGCACTCTAAAAGTGAAGAAAAAACAACAACAAATAAACTTTTCACTCAACACTATAATTAGCAAATCTGAGAGTTCAGTTTGGAGAGCTTAACGAGGGCACGTGTCACTTTCCAAGTTCCAGGCCCCAGTAGAGGAGATTTCTGATCCAGTTCGGTGTCTTTGGTATTCTCTCAATGAATTCATATCATCACCAAAAGGCGTTGGTTGAGATGGAGATGGAAGTTCCATGCTTGTACTATTAAGCATTAGAAGCACTGTGTGCATTGTAGGCCTACTCGCTGGGTCATACTGAACACACAACAATGCTACTTGGATGCATCTCCCTACTTCCATTCTCGAGACTGTGTCTCGTAATGTCGAGTCTATTAACTCTTCTATCTCCCCTTCGGTCCATTGTTTCCATGCCTATAATCACAAAACATAAATCTGAATTCGTTGTGAAAGCCTAGAAGATAAAACTGTTCATTTTGACTTACATGGACTAAAAATCCTCCTTGATGAGCTACTTGGCTGTTACTTTTACCAATTATAATCTCCAAAAGTATGACTCCGAAGCTATAAACATCTGACTTTATAGAGAATTGTCCTGCTAGTGCATATTCTGGTGCCATATATCCACTGTATACAAGAAAATATATACATGGTTAAAGTGAAACTGTCAAAAGAATTCAAAGGAAGCCTATGTTATAAAATCTTACCGTGTCCCAACAATCTTGGTGGTATTGATATCGGCTTCTGTTTGGTCAAACAAGACATGCTTTGCAATTCCAAAATCAGCAACTTTTGGATTCATGTCTTGGTCCAACAATATGTTGCTTGATTTCAGATCGCGATGTACAACTGTCAGCCTTGAATCTTCATGAAGATAATGAATCCCGCGAGCGATTCCTTCAATGATCTTATACCTTACTTCCCACGGAAGATACATAGACTTGCTAGGATCTGTAATTATTTCATTTTTCAAAGTGCTATCTATGTCACTGTTTAGCGGAAGCATATAATATCTCATCTATCTGAAATGGTTTAAGGTTACCAAAAAGAAAGCGGTCAAGACTTAGGTTAGGCATGAACTCGTAAACAAGTAGCCTTTCTTCGCCTTCTGTGCAGAACCCAACAAGTCTAACAAGATTCCTGTGTTGAAGCCTCACTATCAGCTGCACCTCATTGAGAAATTCTCTAACACCCTGTTTGGATTGTTCTGAAAGTCTTTTAATGGCTACTTCCTGTCCATTTTGAAACTTTCCCTACAAAGAAGAAATTGAAGATCAATTCAAATTCTCAGTCAAGACAAAGCAAAGCGAGAAGAAGCCATTAATATACTGGTTTGCAAGTGTAATCATGTACAGTTACCTTGTACACAATGCCAAATCCCCCTTCTCCAAGCTTGTCTGTAGATGAAAAGTTTTTTGTTGCTGCTTTTAATGTCCCTAGATCAAATTGTGTTGCACCTTCTATACGATATTGATATTCGTTCTCATCAACTGTGTGAGTAATACACAACTTGACAGAATTAGTTTTATGTTGACGCAATCATTAGAAAAGTCTAGCTAAAATCCTCCAAATTATACCATTTTCTAAAGCATATAAAATATTAGGATGAGTTTACTTGAATGATAGACCTGAACAAATTCGGGTCGGTCCGTCCGGCCCGCCTGCCAAAAAATACGGGTATGGGCTAGCATATTGGCCCGTTCGGGCCAGGCCCGGCCCGCTTGTTCACGGGACGGGCCTGGGTGTTGAATTTAGCCCGCGGGCTGGCCAGTATATATATATATATATATATATATATATATATATATATATATATATATATATATATATATATATATATATATTATATATATATATTTATATATATATTTATATGTATACTATTAAAATAAAAATAAAAGAGAATAAGTGTAAACACGGGCGGGCCGGCCCGTCAGCCCGCCCGTGTTTACACGCGGGCGGGCACGGGCTTTGCTGGAGGCCCGTTCAAGCCGCGCCGGCCCGGACATTTCGGGCAAGATTTTGGATTTGATCCGGCCCGAGCCCGAATTTGTTCAGGTCTATTGAATGATTATACCTTTGGTTATCTTTTCCACCTTCTTGTGACGATGGAGACAAAACAAAACAACACCAAGAATCAGTACTGCAGAAGCTGCTACTGGAACACCAATTGCTAAAACGTACAACTTAACGTCTTTTCCTGCAAATAATAGTACGTAGGTTTTGAAACTTCTGTACAGGTGCATCACACGGTAGAAGTTACATAAGTCTGAGTTTCATCCTAAAATCATATAACTATATATTTGATTCATTTACCTCCACAGCATGATGAGGGGGGTTTGGGAACAATATCCAGAGAATTATTTGGCAGCAGTGGTGGAGATAGCGAGCCGACTAGTCCTGGTCCAAATGGCAAGATGTCGTACATGATACGACAACTAGGAAGATTGATGAAAGCAGACAGTCTTCCACTAGAACAACAAAACGATATGTCAGAACGAGCTTTTATAAGGCAACTCTGACACTGCGTGCTATTAAGATCAGGCGTACATTGCACCAAGCAATAAATTGTCTGTGATTCCGTTACATTTATACTTCCCTTGGCGTAGTTTATGGGGCTCGTGTTAACCACAGCTTGTTGAGTTAGTTGATCAACGATTCCCGCAAGCCCCTCAAGAAATTGACGTGGATTCGAAACGTTGACCCAACTCGAAAAGATCCAGGCAGGCCCTTTTTCATCAACGGAGAAAATCGACCTGTTTGAGTATCGAAATGTGCATTCTCGGTACCAAACTATGGCTTCTCTATTAAACGGACAACTCGATACAATCTTGTCTGCTGCTGTCTTAACACAATCGTCGCACTCCTGCGTTGTGAGGTCTCCCCTGCAGTAGTAGAGTCCGTACACTTTGTCGGGTTCAGATCCGGCAGTCAAGTTGTAGAAAATGTTAGAGGATGATTGAGCGATTAGAGTAGGCAGAAGTTGATTGAGGTTTGTTTTGTACAAGCTGTTATCTGTGAAATTGTTGTTATTGGTGCAGTTATAGTATAGGAAGTTTGGTGCAGGGCTTGCTTGTATTGAGAATATGGACAAAAGGATTACAAGGCTGATCATGAAGCTTAGGCAGACACGCGCCCTAGCTTCGATCAGCTATAAACTAAGAATGCAATTGAAGTTCATATATGTATACTGTCATGTCAGATGGCTTGTTTTGACGTTATCTTTCAAGTTGCAAGGCTTGTGTAAGCATTGCTGTTACTCCGCCATAGACTATTGCTTGCAAGAGATTGACCCAATCAGCCAACTGGTACGGATTATTTTCAGTTTTCAAAATAATTTTATGGTCGGTTCGGCTAGAGGATGAGAATCAATCAGAACTCACACGAAAATAAAAGGAATAAAATAACAAACATAACGATCAATAATGTTTCATTTTTAGGAATGATTCTTAACAAATCCCAAGGGCTATTAGTCTCAAGTTGACAAAGATTAAGGTCTCGTTCGACTCTATACTCGATTGAAGTTGAAACTAATTCCCAACACCATAAACCCCCTAATCTATGATGGAGTGGTTGGAAAAAAAAAAGCCAAATTTATAATCTCTATCATAAACCTATAATTTCAACTTGAATCCCACAAATAACACTAACCGAACGGGCCCTAATTATTTAATATCGTTCTCTCTTGAACTAACTTGCTAAGTTCTAACCCACCAAATACTATTAGAAAGGTGCATTTTTTCAGCTCGTTGTACTGAAAATCTAATGCGAAAAACCTATATTTACACCGCCAACCTTGTTGAGGGAATAAAATTAAATTTATAATACTCTAAGAATCTTGTTTCTAATGAGATTAATGAAGAGCATATTCATTTTCTTAGAACAATATATAGATTTAATTCGTCCAAAAGATAATGAGCCAGAATCAAATTTAAGGTGAGCGCGCATGTGATTCAAGAATAGTATTGACACAAAAGATTTTTAAACTGCCAACAGATGATTCATGCATGATTAGTTGATTAGTTGATTACTGATTGGACAAGATCTCCATGCGACTGTGATCGATGCTGAATTGTATGCCAAAAGCGAGCTTTCAAATACCAATTAAATGTGGCTCATTCTTAATAAACCTTTCTAAATGCAACACATTCATAATAAATAAAATAATGTTAATTGACAATTTTGCTGATAATATCAGAGAGGGAAACATACATATTACACATTGTCTAAATCATATTTCTGTCATGCGTCGACATTGAGTGATTGAGACCTTCCTTTTTTTGTTAGAAAGTTTCAATAGCACTTCTATCATCACAATATGACATGTTTTCTGTTTTCACTTTGCAGTTTGTTACTTTTATATATTCTTGACTAGTCTAAGAAAAGTTTTTTTAAAAAAAAAAAAGAAATCGTTTACATTACTTGTAATACAATATCATCTTAAATATTAATGAGAAAAATGAGGGAGGGGAGCTTTTTCCGTTTTTCAATTACAATCTAGGCCTCCTATTTTTATTTTACAATTTTAAATCTAAATACAATCCTTTCAAAGGGGTATAATGGGAAACAAATATATAAAAAAAACCCTAATCGTTCATCTACTTCTCAGCCTTCTCTCCTTCTCTCCTTCCGCCGCTTCTCTCAGGCGATATCCCTGGCCGCGGAAGACTCGTTCATGGAAAGCTGCTTCATCAGGCTCCGGTTGCCTCGGGGCACGTTGACTAAGGTTACCGAGATTTTCCGCCTCCTCTTTCTTCAACTCTGAGGCCTGCGACGTACTCCTCGTCTGTGCCGGGAGTTGTTGTGGCATTGTGGTGAATTTATTGGAGCTTTTTCTTTCAACAAACAGGACATGAATCAATCAGCGGAGAAGGAAGGTTAGGAGGAGAGGGAGTAGAAACTTTGACAGTTCTTCTCCTAATTATTTGCCTTTTGAGTTCAAGGCTTTGGAAATTGCTTTAGAGGCTGCTTGTACATTTCTCGATTCGCAGGCATCTGAACTAGAAATGGAAGCATATCCTCTCCTTGATGAGATGACATCAAAGATCAGTACCACAAATTTGGAACGTGTTCGACGATTGAAGAGCCGACTTATTGCATTGACTAGAAGAGTTCAAAAGTTTAGGGATGAGATTGAGCAGTTAATGGACGATGATGGTGATATGGTGGAGATGTATCTTGCTGAGCAGAAGAGACAAATTGAATTGTCATTTGATGGTGACCAATTTATGACGGGTTTTAGATTAGTTGATGGTGCACAGTCAGTTTCTACACCTGTTTCTCCTGTTTCTTCTCCTTCATCTTCAAGGAGGCTTGATAAAACCATAAGCCTTGCTAGAAGCCTCCATGATAGCGCAGTGAGTTCAGGGACTGCTAATGAGGATATAGAAGAGTTAGAAATGTTGTTGGAAGCCTATTTTGTGGTGATTGATAGCACACTCAACAAATTAACATCGCTGAAGGAGTATATTGAAGACATAGAAATTTTATTAATATTCAACTGGATACAATTCGAAACCAGTTAATCCAGGTTGAACTCTTATTAACAACAACAACCTTTGTAGTTGCAATATTTGGAGTGGTGGCAGGCATATTTGGTATGACCTTTCCAATAACGCTATTCGATTACGCCTCTAGGTTCTATTGGGTGCTATTAATCACAGGGCTCGATGGACCTTGGACATATGTAACTCGATTGGGCTTGTCTAAATCGAATTGGCTTAGACTTGTGGACTCGACCTTGTGTGAACAATGGACTTTCGATTCATGTGTAAAATCTTGCATAGATGTATCTTCTTACTTGCCAATATGTAAGCTTTTCATTGAATAATATTTTGTATTTGAAATTGTGTATCAATATTGTGTATTAACATTACCAAAAATAATAATGGAATACACATAACTATAAGATTTATTAATTTTTGTGTTGGGCCCGAGCATAGGCTTGTGTATTTGGTTCGGTCCTATGCTTGTGTACTGGGCCGGGCGTAGGCTTGTGTATTGGGCCTGGTCCTAGGCTTGTGTATTGGGTCTGAGCATAGGGTTGTGTATTTGGTCCGGTCCTATGCTTGTGCATTGGGCCTGGAAGTAGGCTTGTGTATTGGGCCCGAGCGTAGGCTTGTGTATTGGGCCCAAGCGTAGGCTTGTGTATCTGGTCCGAGCGTAGGCTTGTGTATTGGGCCCCGACGTAGGCTTGTGTATTGAGCCTCGGTGTAGGCTTGTGTATTGGGCCTTGTCCAATGCTTGTGTATTGGTATAAGGGTGGGAGGGTCTCTCATCCAAAGTTCGAAACCCACCAACTACAAAATTTATTAATATTGTGTATTGGGCCCGGACGTATGCTTGTGTATCGGGCCCTGTCCGAAGCTTGTGTATCGGGCTCTGTCCGAAGCTTGTGTATTGGGCCCTATCCGAAGCTTGTGTATTGGACGTAACCTTTATTAAAACAATTGGGCTTTCATTAAACCAATTGAGTTTGGGCTTTTATTAAAATACTTGGGTCTTCATTAAATCAATTGGACTTGGGCTTTTAATAAAACACTTGGACCTTCATTAAAACAATTGGGCTTGGGCTTTCATTAAACCAATTGGGTTTGGGCTTAAGTAATTTCATATTCCTAATTTGCCCTTTCATTTAATCTTTAAAGATAAGTAAATGAGTCCTAATTAGTCCATTGATATGAAAAGGAGCCTACTTAGTGCTCATTTATACAAAAGGGGCCTACTCTCCCATTTAACCTGTAAGAGCCGTAGTCTTTCGGGGCGAGACCGGACCTTGGCCGAGATTAGTCTTGGCCGAGATCTGCCCCTGCCGCGGCCGCGCTGTGAGGTGCCGCGCCCGCGCCGTGCTGCGTCCTGGCGCGCCCGCGCCTGCACACTGCCGCGCCCGCGCCCGCCGCCTGCAGCCGCTTTCTTGGACTTTGTTGACTTGCTTCACTCTTTACCTTTTTTTTTGCTGGATGATTAAGATCATCTCTTTCACTTGCTTCTTCAGTCTCTCTCTCCACGCTACCTAGCTCCTTTGCTTTCCCTTGGACCTTGTTCTTGGTTTTGGAAGAATTTGTGTGAGACCTTTGGTGTTTTGGCTTGTGCAAGCTAAGCTTGAGTTGTTGGGCCTGAGAAACCAGCCTTGTGGCCAGTTGAACCTTCATGCAACCTTGGATCAGCTTGTGGTATGATTCCTCTTCTTCTTCTTCTTCTTCTTCTCTTCTTTCTTGGTTCCATTCTAGCTTAGGGATAGGTGTATGATTAGGCTGGTGTTGATGGTTGTGTTATGTGTATGTCGAACCTGCTGTGGATGAGGTAGAAGTGTGGTGATCAACTGAAGGAACGAAGGACTGCAGAACCGAGTTCTGCGTAGTCGCCGCGCCCGCGTCACAGCACTGACGCGCCCGCGCCCGAGCACTGACGCGCTCGCGTCCAGGCCCTGCCGCGCCCGCGTCTAGGTCCTTCCGCGCCCACGGCCACATCCCGCCGCGCCCGCGGTTCTTGCTTCCGCCCTGCATCCTTTGTTTACGCAGGTGCGTCTTGTTCCGGGGGCTACCTATGGATAGGTAGTTCCCTTTCCTTTCCTAGTATGAGTGGTAGTAGCATGCTAGGTACGAGTTGAGTACGCTATAGTTATGCCGGTTACGGCTTTGAGGTTTACGAGTTGGAATTGATCCCTTATGGATCCCTTGGGTCTAGGTGTGACCCCTTGATGTGATAGGATTGTGATACGTGTATGTGTGCCTTGTATAGGCTGTTTTGTACTCCAGTTGGAGTAGACGTTCCTGAGGTTTATCTTCGAGAGTTCTTCTGATATCGAGGTAAGTCCATAGGACTTACTTAGCTACTATCCTTATATTGGATGTATGCTTGAGTGGTGTTTGCTATATGCTTTATAGCATGATTAGGAATAGGATTACGAGTATGATTATGTTTATGATGGTCACAGACCTATCTTTATTATACTGACCGCCCATCGTAGTGGCTGTGATAACCTTTCCCTTTCATCCCGCCGTGGAGTCTGGGAGGTTCTCTGTAGTCAGGCCAGTACTGGTATAAAGGAAGGCCCCTCACCATTCCCACAGGGTACACGGGAGGTGTGCTGATACTACCCCAGCTGGTTAGAGTACTCAGAGGCGGGGATCATATTCCTCGTGTCACCTATCTTCATATATATACATATTTTATACGATTGATTGATTCACTTATTAAAGATAATAAACCGGGTGAATGTGTGATACCATGATGAGTTGTTATCGTTTCTATGATGTGTGATTGTGCTCTTGCTTCTCTTATATATGTGTATAGTTAGCTAACGGTTTCATACCGTGTTGTAGCTCCTTCGCAGGTTAGGAGGACTGAGGAGTGATCCAGTGGGGTGATCTGCTGAGGGTTCCGTACACTGGGCTTATTTGTGGGATTTTGGGTTGTTATCGGTTGTACGGCTTTTGGTTTAACTTTTGTACTCAGCAGTACCATGTATACTCTTTTGACTTGTACATATTTATATCAGTTTCATGTTTTGTTTTAATCTGTTAGTGCCTTGTTGTAAGGTTCAGTGAAGTTGTTGTCAGGCTAGGGTCAGGATCCGTTGTGAGATCCTAGCCCAGTAGCGCCTCGAGTCTTACGGATTCGGGGTGTTACATAACCCAATATTAATCTCGATTAAATTAATTAATTATATAATTACCCTAATACACCCGGCAACTAATTAAACAAAAAGCGGAATGAGCAGTGAACAAAGAAATCAAAAAATGCTTGTGTGTGGTCAGCATTTGATCTATTTGGAACACTCGACCCACCACACCATCTAATTTGAGGTCACGATTTGTTGGGGAAAATCCGCGCTTTTTCGACTCACTCCGAGTATATAAATGGGTAATTTATTGCACACTCACACACTCAAATACAACCTCACTTACAAGCTCTCTTAGAAACCTTATTACTCTCTTCTTGATGGAGTTACACAAATGAGGGGTGGTCACCCCTATTTATATTCATCTCCACCTCCTCTACGGGAAGGTTCCGTAACTCGATTCTCCTAGATCATTCCGGAGCCTAGCTTCTCACTCAATCCTATACAAGTCTAGAACTCTCCCTAGATTTCTAGTCTAGTCTACAAAGTTCCGTCGAGTTCTAGATGTCTCCGGCATTTTCCGGCTAGATCCGCATCGTTCCGGAAGGAAGGTTCCGTCACCTTCCGGAATATTCCGCCTTCTTCCGGAATCTTCCTCTACCTTCTAGAGCGACCCATTATCATATTATTTATATTTGAAAATATGAATTAGTCTAACAGTTCCTCCCTTAATTCATATTTCCAAATATCTCCACATCATCTGAAAATCTCACCTTCATCTGCTTCTTAGCTTCGGTGTCACTGCATCCCTTTTGCACCGTTCTTCCATCTAAGAAGCATATATTCTTCTCATCCTTGCGGCCTCGCATCACCAAGCGTCTCCCCTTGAACACCTTGCACCATCTCCTCGTGCCGACGAACTTGTACCCCTCCATCGTCATCGCACCCAAAGAGATGACATTAACGTTCGCTGACGGCACATACCTCACATTGTGCAAAGTATGGCTTGTACCGTTGTGAAGCCTCATCGTCACGCTTCCGGTACCTTCAACCTTCAACTTCTCACCACTCACTGAGTTGAAGTGACCAAACTCTCCACTTGTCTTCAAGGTGTCAAACATTGCTTGGTCTCTACATACATGCATCGAGGCAGCGCTATCAATCACTCACTCTGACTTGGCGGTGTCCTCACCTGTTGCCAAGTAAATATCACCATAATCAACTTCACCGACTTCATTAACCACATTGGTATGGGAGTTCCCTCTCTTATTTCCCGGCGACATCTCTCTTATCTTCCTCAAGTCCTCCCTCATCTGAGGACACCTAGATTGCATGTGACCCTTCTCCCTGCAGTAGAAGCACTCGACCTCACTCAAATCTCGTCGCGAGCTTCTTTGTTTCGAGTCATCATGCCTCCTCCATTGACTCCTCCCTTGTTCTCTCTCCCCTGTAACTAGTATACGATCTTCTCCTTCATTGGTAGCATCATTCTTCATCATTCTCTCACTCTTTAGCAAAGCAGCGGTCACCTAATCTAGCGTGAGAGACTTCCTTCCTACAAGTAATGTCTGCACCAAAGACTTGTAGGACTTGGACAATGATGCTAGCAACAACAACGTGTGCTCTTCTTCCCCGATCTTATCATCTACATTCAATAATTGACATACTAGTTGATTAAACGAGTTAATGTGGTCATGAAGATTACCTCTTTCCTCCATCTTGAGCGAGTAAAGCTCCATCTTCAAGCACAACCGGTTGGTCAACGACTTCGACGCGTAGATGCTCTCGAGCTTCTCCCACAACGCCTTCGGTGTGGTCTCCGTCAACACACCGTACTTAATCTCGGGAGCCAACGCCAACCGTATTGTACTTACCGCCTTCCTTTGGATGCTTCTCCACTTCTACTCGCTCATCGATCCAGGCTTCTCCTCCTCCAGAGCTTGGTCGAGACCTTGCTGCACCAAGAAGTCTTGAATCGTACTCTGCCACAAAGTAAAGTTGATCTTTTCATCGAAGAGTGGAATCTCGAACGCCTTCATCGCCTCGGCCGCCATCACGCCGGTACGAGATTCTTTAAGCAATAAGGTTTACCCGATCACCACCACCTAACCTCGTCTCTGATACTAGTTGTTGGGGAAAATCCGCGCTTTCCCGACTCACTCCGAGTATATAAATGGGTAATTTATTGCACACTCACATACTCAAATACAACCTCACTTACAAGCTCTCTTAGAAGCCTTATTACTCTCTTCTTGATAGAGTTAACAAATGAGGGGTGGTCACCCTATTTATAGTCATCTCCACCTCCTCTACGGGAAGGTTCCGGAACTCGATTCTCCTAGATCATTCCGGAGCCTTCTCACTCAATCCTATACAAGTCTAGAACTCTCCCTAAATTTCTAATCTAGTCTACAAAGTTCCGTCAAGTTCTAGATGTCTCCGGCATCTTCCGGCTAGATCCGCATCGTTCCGGAAGGAAGGTTCCGTCACCTTCCGGAATATTCCGCCTTCTTCCGGAATCTTTCTCTACCTTCTAGAATGACCCATTATCATATTATTTATATTTGAAAATATGAATTAGTCTAACACGATTTTGACGTTCTCGTTCACGAGAATGCTTTATGATTGAGTTGTGTGATTGGAGATTGATCCATTTAGGATTGCCTTGTGTTGTTGGCATTTATCGTAACCACTTTCCCGTATAAAAAAGAAAGGATAGAGTTTTAGTACTCTCGACAAATTATTGTATTCTAATCTGTTGGCATGTATGATTTGGTGCTAGAGCGTCTTTTCGACAATCGAAATCCAAGGACTCATGGTTGAGTGCTACCCTAATACCATTGTTTTTAAACAGTTTACAAATTTATACACATTCGTTCATTCTTAAAAGAACCTATTTTGTGATTCCTTAAGCAAGCAAAAGACTAAGGCGATTGTATTTATTTAGCTCCACATACAACATTGTTTAGGTGGGTTAGGAACAACATTGTTGTGTTTTTGGTTCTTGTACTTGTGAACTTTAAATTGTAACAAGTTATGTATGTCATGCTAGAGTACACTATATATTTTAGTCCTAGGATTAGTGTATGATCATCTCTTACTTATCAGGTTATGTGTCTATGTGATCTTAAGCAACCAATATGATTTTTTAGTAGATTCAGGCAGATTAAGGTTACTATAAAACTAACTTGGTTATGTGAGTTGTTTGATCTGGTGCTTAGTTAGATCATTGTGTGCTTTGGGCCTATGTTTGAGATTGTTGTTTGTACTATACTTCAGACATCGTTCTTGGGCCTATGGCCCACCTCTTTGGATCCAATATGTTGAAGAAGCGTAAGTGGGTTGTCTTCATTAAACAAAACGTTGAGTTTTGAAACTGAGCGTGTGTTCAATATAAAAGCTTACTAGCCTTTGAAAAGAAGAAGATAGAGCAACACAGTAGATGGTTCCAAATCAGCTAGGGTTTATCAAAATAAAGAAAGAGAGAAGAGGAGAACTGAGAAAGAGAGAAAGCCAATTCAAGATGTCTCATCCTTGAACTTGAAGATTTGTTGTCAACACACATAGCAAGAAGTTGACGAAGCTTTAAGAAAGCTTTGTCAAGTAGCCTCGCAGGGACAGTTCTCTATCTTTTACCTCTTCAGTGTTTTTCTTTCTAGCATAATCTTAGTCTAGGGCTTGTGTGTGCTCTCATGCAAACACTTGTTACTCGTTGTAATCTGTCTCTATTACTTAGTGGATTGGGACGAACCTCCCCTCCTGAGGTTCCGCGGATGTAGGGGAATCCCGAACTGCGTAAACAACCTTTGTGTCATCTTGTTTTACAGGTTTGTATGTTTACTCGCAATTCTAGATTACAAAGTGGTATCAGAGCCTAATATGTGATCTTGTTCTTGCGTGTTCCCCTGTTATGCTTCCGCTTATCTCTGTAAAGCATCTTAAAAGTTGACCTTATGTGTGTTTACCTTTTAAAAACCCCAAATATCTAGTTTTTGATAAGATTACTTGAATCCCTCTCTCTGTTCTTATTCTTTCCTTTCACAGATCTTTAAAGAAATTTAATATTTCTATATCTTTTTCTTGCAGGAAGAATATGCCAGACAACACAATGAGGATGAAACCCTTGATGGGTCTGGCGACTTCACAATGTGGCAGGTGAAGATGAAAGTCATTCTGACGAAAGAAAAATGCCTAAGAGCCATCGCTAGTGAATAACTGGCTCAAACTTCCGAAGAAAGGAAGCATGAAATGGATGAGCAAGCTCATGCAGAGATAATGATAAGGTTAATTGACGACGTGACTCGTCAGGTTGTATGTCTTACTACTGCCCAATCTCTCTAGAATGTTCTGGAAAAACATTACATGAAAAAAATTTACCATCTAGAATATTTGTGATTCATAGGTTATTTACATTCAAAATGGAAATTAATCTGACCTTGAATGATAACCTGGATAAGTTTCTTAAAATGAATCAAGATCTAGCTAGATGTGATGACAAGATCAAAGATATTGACCTAGCAGTTCTCTTATTAGGCTCTTTACCATCTCAGTTTGACACCTTAAAAGATGTTATCCAATATAGCTCTGAGACTTTAACACAAGTTAAATCAAAGGGCTATAACAGAAAAAAATGAAGTCTTAAATGTGTTCAAAAACAAAACTAAGAAGAAGCTTGAATCAAAATCAGAAGTTTTAAGAGCTAAAGGGAAGAAAAAACCTAACAATAAGAAAATTGACAAGAAAGCTGATACATTCACTAAAAGGGATTCTAATAAATCCAACAAGAAATGCTTCTACTGTGAAAAATTAGGACATTTTGCACATGAATGTAGAAATAAGAAAAAGGATGAGGCCAATAACAATAAGAATCAGTTTGAAAATGAAAATGAGAAGGTGTCTCTGTTTGAAAGTATGGAATCTCAATATAGCTATGAACTACTTAATTATGTGTGCTCATGATTCTGATTATGATTCTAATACTTGGATCCTTGACTCTGGATGTACTATGCATGCTACCCCCGATGAATCTGTTTTTTATTCCTTGAATAAATACAATGGTGGACATGTTATGCTAGGAGATAACACTGCTCTAGAAATTAAGGGAATAGGTAGTGTTCCTATGTGTATGTATGATGGAAAATTTTGGATCATCCAAAATGTTAGATGGGTGTCAGGTCTTAGGAAAAACTTACTTTCAGAATCTGTGTTTGATGATCTACAATGCCAAATTAACACTAAAAATGGAATAAGGAATGTCATTAGGAATGAGACAACCCTTATAAAGAGCATTAACAAGGAAGGATTATACCATGTTATTAATTTTCCTGAATTAAATCTCATAAATAATAGTGTTAATAAGGACTTAGATTTAACTGTTACTTGGCACAATAGGTTGGGCCATATAGAAAATAATGACCTGAATAATCTATATAAACAAGGCATAATAACTAAAAAGCTTGTAAATTTGAATTTTTGTTAAAATTGTTTTTTTGGAAAGAAAACAAGTCACAATTTTAATAAATCAATTTATAGAGCTAATAAACATTTAGAATATATACACTCTGATATGTGGGGTCCAACCCAAATAAAAATAGTAGGAGAAAAAAGATTTTTTATATCTTTTATCGACTATTTTTTAGAAAGTTTTGAATTTACTTGTTAAGAACCAAAGATGAAGCTTTCTTTGTCTTTAAAGAATGGAAAATTTCATTAGAAAAACAAACAGGCTTAAATGTGAAATGTGTTAAAACTGATAATGGTCTTGAATTTTGTAATAAAGAGTTCAATGATTTATGTAAAGAAAATGGGATAAAAAGACACTTAACCATACTTGGAACACCACAACATAATGGTACAGCAGAAAGAATGAACATAACTATCTTAGAGGAGGCTAGATGTATGTTGATTAGTTTAGGAATGAAACATTCCTTATGGGGTGAAGTTGTTATGAATGCAGCTTACTTAATAAATAGGTCACCTTCTTCTGTGATAAATTTTAAAACACTTCAAGAAGTCTGGATAGGAAACAAGCCTAACATAGAACACTTTAAACCTGTTGGATGTACAGGAGACTCCCAAGTATCTCAAGAAAAACTCAATCCTAGAGCCCAAAAATGTGTCATGTTAGATATCCTGAAGGTGTAAAAGGATATAAGCTTCTCTTAATTCAACCTCGTGGCTACAAAGTCATTACCCCTATAAGTGTAACCTTTAATATACGTTAATAGAATTTACCGTGCACTTGCGGTTTTTATTGTCTTATTTGAGACGCATCAAAAAACATAGTGGTAAGATGAACTTTAACAAGACTAGGTGTATCAATATGCTTTAATGTTGGCATTCTACACCGTAACATTTATCTGATAAGAAAAGTTTCTTCTGACCTTTGTCTCTCAAAATCTCCATTCCCAATTATTTTTTTCCAAACTATATACTCTCATATCTTTCATCTCAAACTCAACACTTAGAAGACCCTTGAACTTTTAAATGTCATACTTGTTATTCGTATCTATTAGTATATCATTTATCTACTAGACTATATATATGAGATAATCTTCCTTCAGTTTATTGTAGTACACACAACAATTAGAAACACTCCTATATAAATTTAAAATCTATTTGTGTCATAAAATTGTCAAATCTCTTGTATCACTTCTTTAGAGACTAGTTAAGTCCATATAAGGACTTCCTCTAACTATCCATATAAAAAAGTTGGCAAAAAATCAAGTTATTCAAAATCTAAATCGTGATATGTCACTAGTGTTGGACTGTTAGTAACACTTTGATAAAATATGAATAATTACCAGAAATAAAAGTTCATTGTATTTAACTACCTCTCTCTAATATAAAGCTTTTGCAACAATTCGAGCATTATACAATTTATATTTGACCCTTAATTAAGCGACATTATTCATTTCTCTCAAAACTCATTTATAAGTAATAACTTAATTCTTTTATAGGCGGTGGTGAGCCTACTGTGATAACCGGAATTTTTAAATTCCGATACCGTTGGCGTTACCGGATTTTTATCGATCGAAAACCGATTCAAGGGAGAGGATCACTAATGTAGTTGGAAGTTGGGTCGGGTTTGGTTTAATGGACCGGAGCTGCCCATTCTTTTTCTTTCTTTTCAGGTCACGGCCGGCCTTGATCCTTTCTTTCCTTCTCCTGGGCCGGCCCGTTTCCTCTTCTTTCCCTTTTGATCATGCTAATACCCAGTCAACCGTCCTTCTCTTCTCTTTCCTACCGGTTTCCTCTCCATCGCTTTTCCTGGGATTACGATCGTAACAGTTTCAAAGGTATCTCCTTGTCGAGGGAGATCACCTTCGTCTTTCCGCACCACGCATCATCTTTGGCATTTCCTCACCACACAGCTTCCTCTGGATCGTGCTCCACACCAACAGCAACTAAGAACTCTTGGTCGATTTTCCTCTCGTCTTCGTCTTCGCCATACGAATTGCAAGCTTGACCGATCGCCACCGGACGCGGACTCCTTTCTACACCTCTGGACGTCACCTTTCTCTGCACTCGGCCGGCAACTCGTCTCCGATCTCTGCAGAAGTCAGGCCATCTTCCTCCCTCTTTCGTTGATCAGATCGCTCTCGTTTCATGTAAGCTTCGTACCCATCTATTGTCTAACATTAGAATGTAAGATTTTGGTAGGGAAATGCCAGTAGATGTGCTACACTACATGAATTGTAGATGGTGAGAATCATTATGTTAGATTGATTAAGAATTTATGGGCTTTTAGCTTGGTCAACTTGAAGAAATTCCTTGCCTAGCTAATTGTATTAAAGGTTGATGATGACGAAGTTAAAAATGGAGAAATGAATGGATGTTGGTTTCAAGTAAAGGTTGAAGATGAGCATTAGTATATCATTGAAACTGTTAAGTATAGGTTAGGTGGTTATTTATTCAATCACGTTCATTTATGGGTAAACAAGTGTACAAATGGTTATACTGTACATTTATTTTCAATTGGAAGTTCTTGTGGCATGATGTATATATGTTATTGGATGGATTTTGGTAGGGAAGGCTCTCTGCGACCAGACCGTACGGTATACGGTAGATATGCATTGGAACCATTCCGCTCGGTATACGGGGACATAGGCGAGGGTCGATGGGATCCTCGTGCCACAACTGAAGTTGAATTAATAATGATGATTCACTTAATGAGAAGATAAGAATTGGTTTTTGTGTGATTTCTGATGTGTGTTATTATGTGTGTGTGCTATGTAGATATTCTTGTATAGTGTTTGTTAGCTAACGGTGAAAACCGATGTTGTAGACCTTGCAGGTTAGCCGCCTTGAGGGAGCCGGAGAGTGTAGTCAATCGGGGTTTCCATATATGGTTATGTCGTCTTTTTGAGTCTTTCGGGTTACGTTGAGATTGCTGTCCCTTTTGTTTGTTTGTGTCGGATATATTATCCATTGTCGGTGATATATTTCTCCTTGTTATTCATGCATTAATAAAAATACTTTTTAGTTTTACCGGTTTCTTTTTGTGCCTTGTTGTAAGATTCTAGTTAAGTTGTTGCTCAGCTAAGGTCGGGACCCACTGTGAGGTCCTAACCAGTAGCATTTCAGGTTCTAAGAATTCGGGGTGTTACACCTACCACCTAAATTTGATTCTTATGAAACACCCTATCTCTTAGTGTATTGCGTTGTGCACTTAGTAAATCGAAGATCTTTCTTTTCTTTTCACTAATATTATTGATATACCATAAACTTTAGAAACATTTAGATTTTTTTGATTAAATTTATTATTTATCTATTTAGTTTTAAGAAATCTTAAATTTATATTTTATTCATAAAGTATAATTATTAGTTTATATAGTAATTTCTAGGATAATTTTTATAAACATAATTTAAAAGATAAATTACTTTTATATAATGAGATAAAGAACGAAAATTTTTTTTAAAAAAAATATACTAAATTAGGCTTATGATATCTTTTGTGTGATGCTCCAAGTACTATATATGTTAACAACTTTGACTTTATAGAAATCCGTACTAAAATAACCGGAAACAAAATTTTCAAAAAATATAAATAATTCCAATTTCCAACTGGATTATTTTACAAATATAGATTATGTCATATGTTTTGATTTTTCAGGATGGTCCGGTTATAGGCTTTCACAGCTAACGTCAATTAGGTTAACCGACTGACACCTGCACCTGTACAACTAAAACGTGGCGGCGCTATTCAAACGTGTCAATTGACGTGGACAGTACTTATCCCACGTTGCAAGCTTCCTTTCCAAGTTATCACTAGTGTAGTGTATTAGCCGTGTATTATTTGTTATTATATTTCTTTAAGAGATTATATATAATTTTTTTTTTATTAGATAGAGTAAATAATAACTAATAAATATTAGTACAATTTATATATATATATATTATATAATACATTTATAAAATATCTAACCGTATAATAATTTATATATTGATTTTTTTTTTTCTATTATATTGATTTATATTTTTCTGGGTGATACATGGCAAGGAGTGCTATTAAAATTTAGTTGTTAAAAGTGAATTTAATTAAGATTTTAATTGAGATGTGTTTAATTAAGATTTGATTTTAATATTTTATTAAATAATTTTTTAATAAATAAACTTAATTAATATTTTGGTGAGTTGTGATTAAATGCTAAAATGACACGTGACACGTGACAGTGAGTATTTTTCTCCGTGACACGTAAGAAGGAGTGCTATTCCTACTTACGGAACTTTATCATAGTCATCTCTTTTTATTCTATCTTGTTAACACTGTTATCTAAATATAAACAACAAAAAAGATATTAGGTGCTGTAATTAGGAGACGGAGGATTGTGCATTATTTCCTCTATAAAAATAAAATCAGCGTTCGCCATTCAAGCGCATAGAAGCTGAAGCAGGAGAAAGATCTTGCCTTTCTTTCACCTTCGAAATTTGCACCTCCTGAATCTACTTAAGAAAATGGTGCGTTAATTTTTCGATATTTTGTTGATTTCCATCTTCACTATCGTATATTGATCTTGAACTTACGTATGGATCAATTTGCAGACAGTATCAAGACGTTTCGCTGACAGGAAGATCTATAAATTTGAGAAGAACGTCATGAAGAGAGGCTTGGTTCGAGAAACTTCTTTGAAGAAAGGGAATGATTATCCAGTTGGTCGGATTGTTCTTGGGTTCTTTATCTTTGTTGTCATCGGATCCTGTAAGTTTGCATCTAATTAGCTCGATCTCGATCAAATTATAAACTAATTAGTTCTTCGACCTTTTTTTCTGTAAAAACAAATTGTTGATATTCGTTTTATGTGGCTTTGATTTGGCAGCAATATTTCAGATCATCAGAACAGCAACAAGCAAAGGCGTGGCGTAAACGAGGATTTGCTCCGCTCGCCAACAATGGCGATTTTGTGTTGAGGCTTTTGTTTTTCCTTTTTTTTTCCCCCTATAATGGACTTTTATTTGTATCAATGTATAAATAAAACAGTTGCTCCTTTCGTACCTGTTCTAGCCATTTATGGTTGCCTAGATTGGATCTTCTTTGTTTTGGTTAGAAGATTGGATCTATTAGACTTCGATACTTTTCGGACTTTTTGCTAAAGATTTAGTACCTTTAAAATTTGACGAACAAATTCAGACGAACCTAACACCAAATGTCCTGTCCAGGTTCCATCTAAGAAGAGTTTATCGGTCCAAATCGGTACATGTTCATGACTCATGCCAATACATCCTAGAACTAATTAACAATGGTCGAGAGAGGAGTTCACCTCTATCTCCAAAATTACTATCCTAATTCCGACAAGTCTCATAGATCGAACCGGGGTTTATTCGAACCGGGATTTTGTCGCAAGTCCCAACATATGCGTGTTGAAACCAAACCTCTGATTCGGTATCATTATACAACGGGTGAATTGATAGGCCGTCCTTAAATCTTCTAATGGTGTATCATACGAGATATACAAAAAAAAGAAGGAAATTTCGGATGGTACCCGGTGGCTGTGGTTTGGGATATTTTGAATTTTGTCCAATAATTTTTTCTTTTTTGAATGGCGCCCTTCTACTTTTACAATTTTTTAGAATATGCCCTAAACCCAGTTTAATAATAAAGATGTAAAATATACAACTTTGGCTTTTAGAAAAAAAGTAAATAAATCGTAAACCCACTACTCTATCACCTTTCTTCCATTAGCATAGCAAGGGCAGTTCTTCATCCACGCATCCATGTTCTTGCACCAAATTTGAATGAATTTCAACATGTATAATATACCTTCCACGATAATATAAGTTGTATATCCTGCCAATGATAGTTTGATTATTTTCTTTTTACGCATTTTATGTCCTTCCAATTCACAAGCTCAACCATGGAGATTCTTTCCTCCATTATTCAATATTCTTCTCATTTTTCACATTTTTTCATGAACTTTCATCCCTAATCACAAATAAAGACATTAAACAGACAAAATTGATTGTTCTTCAGATCAATAACCTATCCCTTGTCCTTGTACCATTAATCAAGCCTTACTCTTTACGCCATTAAGTATTCCTCCATTTTCACTCAAGCTTTTCAAAGAGAAGCAAAACAGGAGAAATAGATAAAGGAGGATTCAACTCCATTTCTAACGCTGCAGTGTAGAGTACTCTTTGAAATGTTTTTATCATCTCTACGTTTGTTCCGTATGGAGTTTTTGGTAACAAAACTCATATCTGAATCAACCTACACATATTTTTGGTGGGACAAATCTGCATACACACTGATTTCACCCATCCTCATCGAATCTCTTCCTCCTCTTATATACCAAAACTCTTTTATTGCTTCCGTAGAGTGATTTTTGAATTCAGGATTTAGGGTTTTCGTTCACTCGATTTATAATATTGGTTTCTTTTTATTTATATTGAGTAGGAAAATAGCTTAATATTGATGTTTAATTCTAAAATCTACCAATTTTTTTAACATAATTTGGGTTGTAACACTCCGAATTCTGGGAACCCGGAGCGTTACTGGCTAGGACCTCACAGTGGGTTCCGGCCTTAGTTTGACAACAATTTCACGGACCTTGTAACAAGGCACAAATATTAAAACATGAAATCTTTAAATAAAAGTACTCCAAGAAGGAAAGACACGACTAAACAACAACCAATCTCTAGGACGAGTAAGTCTAACAATATAAAAGTAAACTGCATAAATAAATAACCGAAATAATAACCACAACACCCGATCCTAGTACGGAAACCCTGGCTGGCCACTTCAGTCTCGATCTCTCGGTAGAGATCTAACCTGCATCGTCTAACAACACGACATAAACCGTTAGCTACAATTCTAATACTAAAGTGTCACTAGAACACAAACACACACAAGACATATACAGTAAATCACTCAGCATGCACACACAGATCCGGTTTATTATCTTTTCATCACGTGACTTGATCTAGTCTAATTTTCCATCTTATCTTGTAACACAGGAGTCTCCCGACTCCTGCCCCCGTCCCCGTAAACCAGTAGGGCTGGTGTATGTACCTCTTCCCGTATACCTACTGGACTGGTCGCGGGGCAATCCTCCGGCACCATCGGCCCGGACCGACGGTTACGACACGTTATCATACACTTGTGCCTTACTTAACAAAAATACAATACAGTGATCTAATTCATTCATTTTTATTTCACCAGAATATAACACACACCACTCAAATGCATACTCAGTATAAAACGGTAACTAAGTGAGTCCTACGAACTCACCTCAACAGTACTGGTCTCAAACTCTCACGATCTTGCCAGCTAAAGATCCGATTATCTTGATCATTAAATTATTCATTCTTAGAATAATTTCAATCCTACTTTCATTCAACATATCATTCTCATAATCATGTATGACATCTAGACTCAATATCCTGAATTCCTTTGACATTTCGGTTCCGGGACCTACACGTCCCTTCGCGTTCTCTTAAGCATAGCATACTCGCTCCATTAGCCTATCTACTTGAAAAGAAATATTATTCTACTCTCAAGAATAACCCGTCAATTTTCTAATCTTATTCCGGTCTCGGAATTACACTCGCTCGATTCCACTAACTTAAGTTTCAATTCTATTTCTTTACGAATCTGTCATTACAATTCTAACTTTTTCGGTCATTCCACATTAGTTCCATACTCTAATTTATTTTCATCTTTCTTTATCCTGACCATGCGTTAAAATTCTCCCGTCAATACTCTAATTATCCGTTCCACACTTCCCTTCCGATCCTATTACTTAATTCCGTGTCATTACACATTTTGGTTTTTCCGCTAATTAATTATGACAATTTTATCATGCATTAACGATCAATAAAAAATATTTTATTATTAATTTCTACTAAATTAAATTAATCTCAAATGTCGGGTACGGGTCTAACCGGAAGTGGGTCGAGTTAACTCGTTCGGTTACAGTCGGGTGGCACGTCTTATGCAGATTCCGGTTCGGTTCCTGCTATTTCAACATACATATATTAATAATTTGGTCGGGACCTTGCCTCGTTTAGGATCTCGGTCACAACCGACCACGAGATCACAACAACTGAAAAGCCGAAAAACTATACTCACTGCGTGATTATGGTCAAGGGGAGAATCCGAGGTAGGGCGAGTCTGGGCTGCTCCGTTCTTCGGTATCGGCACGGTAGCGTCGGGGTGTAGAGATTGCAAGGAGTTAGGCAGACGGGGAGATGAGTACAGTGGGAAAAAACGGTCAAAAGAGGGAAGAGGCAGCGTCTCGCCGCCGGTCTGGCAGAGGGTCGCGTTGCTCTAGTCAAGTGGTGGCTAAGGCGTGAGGAGTAAGGTGCGAGCAGAGACAGACGGTGAAGAGGGGAGTGAGAGTTGTGAGATCGAGTTGAAGGATAGGTGAGTACAGAGAAGTGAGAGTGCTGGTTCGGTGTGGCGATTTAGCAATGAGGCGGTTTCGGGCGTTGAGAGGGTCGAGTAACTCACCAATTGATCACCCTCTTTAATCGACTGGCGTTATTGTCGAATTTAAGATCGTTAAACGTCGTTACCGCATTGAGGCAGAGCAAACGGCTGAAGAAGACGAAGATCGGTCGTCATTTTCTTCATGAACTGTCAAAGCAGTCAACATGTGATTTGGCCCTAAATTAAGAGGTTGAAAATATTGGGCTCTCACTTAGTCCAGAGAGACAAAGAGGTGATTGAGTGGGCCGTGTGGGCCAAGGTACAAGTTGTTAAGTTACTGCTTAGTCCAGGCCAATTAGGAGGGAATAACTGATAGTTAATTCATAAAACGCAACTAAGGTTTAGCTCGTTTACGACCGGTTAAATAAATTCCGAATCTGATTCGGTTCGAAAATAATTTACTAGCTTAACAAAATGAATATAATTAATTTAATACCAAAATTTTCCGGTTATTACATCAGTCCCCCCTTAAAATAAGTTTTGTCCCGAAACTTAGGGTGACGTACGATTAATTTTAAATTCGGGCTTCCGACTCATAATTATTATCATTTTAATAATTACTTTCTTTTCTTTAAACTCGATCGACCAATATCACACGCATCTCGAAAATAACACCATTATATCAATAATCACTTAATCCACACACGGTAACATAATAATAAACCATCAACACATAAAAGGTCTCAAACTAACTCGTCGAGACGAAAGTCGACACTAGCTCAGTGTACTGCTCCGGATACGAGCTCCTAATGCTATCCTCTGTCTCCCAGGTAGCCTCATCAATTCCCCGCCGGGACCACTGAATCTTAAGCAAAGGAATCTCCTTCGACCGTAGTCGTCTAACGCCCCTCTCTAAAATAGCTACCGGATACTCTGTAAAAGTATGGTCCGGCTCAACTGTCAAATCCTCATGACTGACCACGTGTCGTGGGTCCGATATGTATTCCCTGAGCTGGGATACATGGGATGAAGCCCCTATGGTGAACATACTTTGTTTTGAGGCCCTTGACAGAAGTTTAAGAGATGCCATGCGTTCTTATAGTCCACACAACTCGTGCCTTCCATTTGGTGGTAAAGTTGTTTTTGGCGGTGATTTTAGACAAACAATGCCAGTTGTTAGTCGTGGAAGTAGACTTGATATTGTCTTTGCTGCTATCAATGCAACATATTTGTGGGATCACTGCTAGGTGCTTAAATTGACCCAAAACATGAGGGTTATACGTGGAGCTACTGAATTAGAAGCTCGAAAGGCGAAAGAGTTTTCAGATTGGGTGTTGAGCATTGGAGATGGCAAGGAGGGTGATAGTGTTAATGGCGAGGCTGAGATTACCATCCCAGATGATCTTTTACTTAGATCTACAGGTGACCCGGTTGCAACTATTGTTGAGCATGTATATCCTTTGACTTTCAATATTCAGGATCCACCGACTTACTTTCAAGAAAGAGCGATTCTTGCCCCTACCAATGAAATTGTTGAGAAGGTTAATGATCATATTCTATCACTAATACCCGGAGACGAGACAATTTACTTGAGTTCGGATAGTATATGTCCAAGTGAAGGTTCTGTTGATGATGGTTTCTTCTCAAGTGAGTTCTTGAATAACATCAAGTGTTCTGGGTTTCCAAACCATGTCTTGAAGTTGAAAGTTGGAATTCCGATTATGTTGATGAGAAACATTGATCAGTCAGTGGGTTTGTGTAACGGTACTAGACTTATAGTGAGGAGACTTGGAAAACATATCATTGAGGCTGACATAATATCTGGGAACAATATAGGTCATAAAGTCTTTATTCCTCGCACATTTCTTTCACCTACAGATTCGAAATTTCCGGTTAGATTTCGAAGGCGCCAATTCCCTGTTATGGTGTGTTTTGCTATGACTATTAACAAAAGTCAAGGACAGTCTCTTGCACATGTTGGATTATATTTGCCTAGACCGGTCTTCAGTCACGGGCAATTCTATGTGGTAATCTCAAGAGTTACGAGTAGAGGTGGATTAAAGATTATGATTTGTGACCCTACAGGCAAGGCTCAAGACACTACAACTAATGTAGTATTTAACGAAGTTTTTCGTAACATATTTTAAGGTACCGAAAATGTATATTTCATCTTATTTATTATAAATCGTTAGTATTAGATGTTAATAATTAATTTTTCATTTGTGTTACCTTTTTCTTTTTCAGAATTGGACTATCTCGCTGATGCTCAAGGTTCAATACGCATATGGACAGCGGACATTGTTTTCTATTACATTTGAAACAATTTGTTTTTTTTTCGAATTAGTTAATTTAATGTTTTTTTTTTTTGCATTGCATAGATATTTTTATTGACATTTTTTAAATTTGTTGTTTCATTCATACGTACATACATAGTGAACACTCCTGACTTGGTATGCCCCCAGGTGTAGTCATATTTATATGGCGAACTGGGTCAACATTTTTGTTGTCATATTTCCCGTCAACACATACACTGTTTAACATACATTTTCATTCCACAACCCCAAAATAAAGACAAAAAACACATATAAAAAATTACCCGCCTAACAAAATAAAATCACACACACAATATCTGGACGACTATGAATATGCATGTAGTTTAAAATACCCGTGCAAGGCACGAGCACTAAACTAGTCAGTTTCTAAAAAGATGGTTAAAAAAAATCTCCTCAACAAGTTAAAGTAAAGTTTTAAAATAAAAAAAGTTATAAAAAAATCAAATTTGAATAAGAAATACGTGAACTAACATCAAATTTCAACAAAAAAGTTTTTGAATACAAGGTTATATCATCATTATATCGAACTATTTTATTGTAATTATTTCTAATTAAAATTTTGAATTTCAAATTATTTTGTAAAAAATAATAACTACAATTCTTCTTGGAAAATTCAGAATTTATGAATAATAGGTAAAGGTCAAATTTTGAATCATAATTGATATCTTTTTTATAAATAATTTGTTCAAATATGTGAACTAATTCCAAGTATTAAAAAAAACCTATAATTAACATTCATAACAAATCTATGAATTCTAGATAACGTCGAATTTTTTTACAGAGGATATATATTTTCTTTCGAAATTTTTAGTTTTAACTTTGAATCAAAAATTTAAAAATAATAACAATACAATTTCAACCAAAACTAAAAATGGTTAAGAAAAATATATTTTTTTTTACGAAAGTGATTTTTAAATGACCCATTTTAATACCCGTACCTTTATATTAATATAAAATATCATTTTTTATAATATTTCGTATTTTTGTAAGGATTTAAAATGTGTCAAACTAATGTTATGCATATTAAAAGAGGCATTTATTATCACATCTTTTAAAACTCAACCCGCACAAGGTGCGGGTAATACACTAGTTTCAATGTTACACTTGTTTATACAAACCAAATACAAATAGGATTTAAGCTTGACAACACAAAGTAAAACAAATTAAAAAATACAAACTATATAAATTAAAATTGTTGAATCTACTTACATTTGAAAAAAAAAAACTACACAAATTTGCGAGCTTTATTTAATAACACGTATACATGGAAAGTAAAAAATAGATAAATTTGATTACACAAATACGGTCAAATACACTAGTTCATTCAACTAAGAAAATACATTCGATTGTAATTACACGAATTCATTAAAACAAAATTACTCACAATTTTAATTACAAAAATATCTTTTAAACTCAATTATAGGTAAAAATCTATTTAGGGAAATAATATCATCATTTAGCTCTTTTTTACTCACATAAAGGTTAGAAAAATAAATATTTTATAAACTTAATTAAAAAATAGAATTCTATTTAGGGATAAAATATCATTACTTAGCTCTCTCATTTTTTACATAAAAGTTGCAAATATTTATAAAAAGTGCAATTAAGTATTACAAATGTTTAAAAAGATTAGAGCTTATTTTACTAATTGGAACTTATAAAAGTCTCTGGTCTATCCAAAAAATAGAACAACCTATCAATTTTTAAAAAAAATATAAAAAGCCTCTTTCCGTTGATTTTTTTTCTTTTAAACCAGTCGACAATAGGTGAAATAGTCCCTTATTGATATTATTGATGTGAGAACATTTTATTCTCCTTATAAGTTCGGTCCGATTTAAAACATCAGGCCGAATATATATTATCCAGCCTGATCCAATGTAATAACCGGAATTTTTATTCCGTTACCGGTAGCGTTACCGGATTTTTATCGAAGATAAACCGTAAAGGGGAGCCTAGGAAGTTAGTGGGCCTCCCTTAAAAATGTTATTCCTTTCCGGGCCTAGTGAGCAGAGCCTATAAATTACTTGCATTCTGGTCTTTTCTTTTGTCCCTTCCCGGCCCACTAGTGGCCCAACCAGCCTTTTCATTTCTTCATTTGATCTTTATACACGGCCCACGCATCTTATCTTCTTCAGGCCTGCTCTCATGCTTAACTGAGAATTTATATCAAATTTTGTGACCTGTTGCTGAAGATATACACGATCTTGTCGGTTACGCTCTCATCAACCGAGTCGAGAGAATCTCGCGCAATTGGAGCTCGTCACTTTTCCCTATCGCCTCTCATCACCTGCAGCACGCTACGTCTCCTTCTGTCGACACTGGAGAACAACAGAGTTGCCTACAACCATCGTCCTTTCTCGACTCAATCGCCACGGTTGACCACCGGAGTGCAGTAATTGGACCTTGCTCTACCCTTCTTCTCCACAACGACTGAGTCGTGCAGTGAGTTAAGCCGGGACGCAGAGATCGAGTCTCTTCCTTCCTCGAAAGAACTGACGAATTGCAGCCAGTACCGGACCTGCACAACTTCAGCGCGGGCTCCTTCTGGTTTCGTCTTTCTCCTGGACAAGTAAGCAAGTCGTTCTTTTTCCCTCTCTGTGGCTTCTTTCCTCTCTTCTCGGTTTTCTTTCCTCTCTTTTAGGTTTTCTTTCCTTCCCTCCTGTCCGTGTGCTAATCTGCAGTGTCTTGCTTATCCCTGGTTCATGTTTCTTCTTCATTGGGAAAACACGTCCAGCTTTGGTCAAGAATTGTCGTTCGTGGTGCAATCACAGTAGGGGGAGCAACCTTTTCAGTCAAAAGACGAGGTAAGGTATAGTTGTTGTTACCTTCATTTCATTTGATGATCAGTTTGGATGGACTGAATGAGAATCGAAATAAAGGCTAGGTTCTAGTGTAAGAAGTATGGCCGGATCTTGTCTCTAGAGCATGTTGTACTGGTGAGATGGGAAGGGGAAAATTTCATGATTTTATGTGCCAGTAGACTTGAACTCGGGTCCTGAGGGAAGTGTGAAACAAGAGAGAAAGTTTAGTTAGCCAGATTCGAACCTTAGACCTCTTGACTTCTCATGGGCTGTTTGGAGAAAAATCGGTTGAATAGCTGACTTAGGGACTACGTTTCGTCACCTTAGAGATATCTTTTACCGTTGAATTTTTAATATGTTATAGTTGGATATATCTAGTTTATCATATTAAAATTTGGGAAAGATCCAACAGTCGGATCTGGAGTTATAAGCCTTCAAAGTTGACCCGAAACTTAGTTTTGGAACTTAAGTGTGTGGGAAGGCATCTTTGGGATTTTATGTAGAACTTCTGAGATGTTGATTATGGTTTTCGATTGTTCTAGTCTAGAGTAGGTATGACCTAGTATGCGTAAACATTTTCTTGGAATTTTTGGAGTTTAGTACGAGGTACTTCCGATAGGCCAAAGTAGGGTACTCGGTATAATTTCGGAAAGCGAGTTTGGATTTAGAATGTGAGTTTGAGCAAACCCTTAAACTTGCTTTAGAGTTTTGAGGTTTAGTAAGTGTTGTTGAGGTATAGAGTAAACTTGGAACCAATTTGGGCACTTTTCGGAATTTTCCAAAAAGTGAGGGGCGTTTTGGTAATTTCCACTAAAGTTAGGTTTTCTCGTTCTTTTGGATATGAGAGCTTTATCTTTAGTATAGAAGCCTTCTAGAAATCTTGTAAGACTTAGAATGATGATTCTAAGTCGATCTTTCTTGATCAGGTAGTTGATAGTGTTAACCGAGCTGACAATACTGGTGATGGCTGGTAACGTGGTGTTCAGGTAAGTCTTATGGACTTGCTTAGCTAATGATGCTATATGAGTGTATGCTATGTGGTGGTGTGTGTTTATTGTTTTAATGGAAATTAATTATAACGACGATATAATTTAATTAGACCAAAGTGTATGATAATGGGTCGTGGCATCGCTGCCCAACATTGTAAGATGCTGGGAGGTTCTCTGCGACCAGTCCATACGGTATACGATAGATATGCATTGGAACCATTCCGGTTGGTTTACGGGGACAGAGGCGAGGTCGATGGGATTCTCGTGCCACAAATGAAGTTGAACTAATAAAAGTGAATCACTTAATGAAAAGATAATAATCGGTTTATGTGTGTTTTATGTGATGTGTTTATTATCCTTGATGTGTGTTTGCGCTACATAGATATGTTTATATAGTGATTGTTAGCTAACGGTGAAAACCGATGTTGTAGATCTTGCAGGTTAGCCGCCTTGAGGGAGCCAGAGAGTGTGGTCAGCCGGGGTTTCATATCTCGTCTTTTCATCTTGTTGAGTCTTTCGGGTTATGTGGAGTTTGTTTTCCTTTTATTTGTGTCGGATATATTTTCCTTTACGGCTGAGATGTTTCTCCTTTTCATTCATGCATAATAAAAATACTTTTTAGCTTTACCGGTTTCTTTCTATGCCTTGTTGTAAGATTCTAGTTAAGTTGTTGTTCAGCTAAGGTCGGGACCCACTGTGAGGTCATAACCAGTAGCATTCCGGGTTCTCAGAATTCGGGGTGTTACATCCAAAATACCAGTTTGTATCGGATGGAAGTTGGAAGCCGATGATGATATCTAGTGGAGGCCCTAAGATCTCCCATCTCTTTTTCGTGGTTATGTTGTTGGCGGAAGCTTTTATATATAGCCCAACTCATTAAGCGTATTCTTATAAGTTCTGTGGTGCTTCAGGTTGGAAGTTAGCATAGGTAAATCTAAGCTCTTTGTTCTCATAATATGAGAGGAGATCTGGAAGCCCAATTAAGTGACATTTGTGGGATCCTCACAACGAGACATCTTGGTACATAGATGTCCCACTTCTCTATGACACCTTGAATGAAGGTACGTTCTCCCCTCTCCTTGAAAACGTTTTTGCACGTTTAACGGGTTGGAAGCTTCCCTCGTTGTGCCTTGCGGGACGTTTATTATTATTATTTTTCAAAATGAAAAGCGGTTAGATTAGCCGATCTACCTGGAGGAGGTAGACAAACCTAAAGCATTCTTATGGATAAGAACACGAAGTTCGGTATCTTCAGAAAAATTGGTGTTGGGAATCGAGATTCCCATATGGGTCAATCGGTTAACAACACATTTGATTTCTCTGAAAACATGTCTAATACGGACTTCGTAAAAAAATGAAAGTCTAGTCTAGAGTCGGATATAATCATCCCGACCTCAAAAGGACAACTCCACAAACCTTGGAGTGCCTTGAAATTAATTTGTTTTGCGTTGAGGCTAACAACCTCTCCATTTTGGTTCCGAATCACAAAACCAATAAATGTTTTCGGATCGAGTTTTGATCCATCAAAATGAAGTTTAAAGAAACCGGGTTTTGGTTTATCCCATTATATAAATATTGTGTTTTTCCTTTTGGTAGCGTTACAATTCTTTGGTTGTTGTTTTATATTGTAATCGTCATCACTTATTATAGTTTTCCAATTCTGGATTTGCTTTTTAATGAAAATAAGAACATTATTGTCAGTGTTCATGGGTTCAATATTAAATATTATTTTGTTCCTGAAGAACCACATACTCCACCAGATATTAGCGAGGCACACAAACTTGTTTGTACCAATTTTGTTTTTTTACTTCATGTAGGAGGTCATGAGATTTTTTATTTTGGAGGCTAATTTTGTTAATTTCGGTCAGGATTGTTAGATCGACTTGGGCAATGATTTGTTTAGTGCAAGGACAGGTGGAACAAGTCCTCAAGGTGGTGGTTGCATAATACACATTGCCTTGTTACGACAATTCTTCTTTCATCAAGTTTTGTTTTTGTTGGAATTTTCTTATTAGAAATTTTCCAAATAAAGTTTTTTATTTTGGGTTGTGTATCTAGTTTTCAGATCCATTCACACAGATATTTAGGTTGGATATTGGATTCCTCCTCAATCATTACGAAAGCCGATTTTGTAGAAAACCAACCATTTTTACTACATCTCTATTATAACGTGTCATGAATTTCGTTCTTAGGTATGATTATTTCCTTTATCTTTTTTCCTAATCTCTGGGTTGATGATATTTTGTACCTCGTTATCAATTTTGTTGGTGTCCCAATTTCTTGAGTCGTTTATGAAGTGACTAACTTTGATATTAACATTAATTTGGTTGGTGTTTGGACTATTTTTATAAATGGTGTCGTTACCCAATTATCATGGCAGAAGTTGATGGATTTTTCATTTTCTCCCTACCCGCTGATAATACCTTTTTTGAACTCAGTTTTAAGTTTTATAAGGTTATTCCATTGCCACGACGCTAATCCTTTTATTTGGTAGTGGAGAATATTTTGATTTTTCAAGTATTTTTTGTTAATTGTTTTAACCCATATGTTGTTTGGTTTTGCTATAAATTTTCACAATAGTATCACAATTCATTTTTTATTACAGATTTCCTTAATCCAAGACCACCATTCATTTTTGATTTACAGATTGTATCACAATTTATAATAGGTATATGTTGGTCTCCTTTATTCCAAAAAAACATTTTGTAAGTTTTATCAAGTTCCTCCAAATTATGGCTTGGGAGCATAAAACTTTGCTTGGTAAGTGTCGGTTTAGTTGTCAGATAGTGTTTTATGAGAGTGTTCCTTCATTCTTATGATAGAGAGTTTGCTTTTCAATATTTTAGAGGTTGTTGTTTAGCTTTGAGGTTAGTTTCACCAAAGGTCTCTTTTGTCACTCTTCCATTTATGATTGGGCATCCAAATATTTGTCGAGAGTTGTTGTTTAACATATATTTAGCACATTTTTTTTATTGGTTGATATTGCATTCACTAGTGAATCTTGTTGTTTCGAAAGCCAATTTTTGAAAGTTAATTTTCTGCCCCAAATATAGAGAAATATATTTCTAGTATTTGCTTTGCTCTTAGGCAAGAAACTACATTCTCTTTAGCAAATATGATCATATCATCAACAAAAGGATAAGAAAGGGATAGGTGTTGATTGTCTTCATATAGAGAATCCGATGTGGTTATCATAATTATTACAATCGTCTTGTAGCATTTGCGTAAGGATTTCTGCATCGAAAATGAATAGATATGGGGATAATGGATCACCTTTTCTGAGTCTTTTTTCAAGAAAGAATTGGTTTGTTGGTCTGTTGTTAACGAGAACATAAAAAGAGATTGTAGAGATACATTCCTTTATCCATCCTACAAATCTATTATCGAAACCAAGTTATTGAGAATGCAAATGATAAATTCTCAATTAACTTGGTCATAAGCTTTTTCCATATCGAGTTTAATGGTTGTCCATCCTTCTTTACTCTTTTTTGATCGAAGGAATGGAAAATTTCATGTGCGATGACGATATTGTCATAAATAGACCTGTTAGCACAAACGCTCCTTGAAGAGGCTGAATGAGTCTTGGCGTGATGGATTCCATTCTTTTCGTTAATATTTTAGCTATGATTTTGTAAATTGTTGAGCGAAGACTTATATGTCTAAAATGGTTAATTGGCGTAGTTTTATCCATTTTAGGGATCATGGTTATAAAAGTATGGTTAATTTGTTTGAACATTTTTCCACTCCGGAATAAGCCTTTCACCGCTTTTGTCACATCCGTACCCACGATATACAAGTAATTTTGATAAAAACCGGCCGGCATACCATCGGTTCCTAGAGATTTATCACACCCAATATCGAATATTGCATTTCATATTTCTTCATTATTTGGAGGTTTTGTTAGGATTAGATTGTCCTCGGAGGTAACTTTATTTTTGATGAGTTACGAGTTTCTCTTCAAGAAGACAAAGATCTATTGGTGTTTTAGAGAAATTAATTTGTAATTCCTATTTGATTTCTAATCGGATCTCAGATGCTGATGTTAGAATTGTACTCATTTTAGTTGTGAATTATTTTAGGTGCTTTCGATTTCTTTTTCCAGTAGCATTGCGATGGAGTTGGAATATATGTCCATTTTTTTTCAAATAAATGTTTTTTTGTCTTTGTCCTCAATATCTTTTGTGAAAAGAAGGTGGTTGATTTTGTTTATTTAGATATTCCTCTGGATGGTTTCTAGATTTTAATTCACCGTGTTTTTTGAAATGCTTTGAATTTTTTGAAACTTCGACTCAATGTCTTTTAATTGTTTTAAAATATTGTCGAAATTAGATTTGTTCCTTTCTTTTGAGGCGGTGCTGACAACTATTCCACAATAATATTAAATGCACATTCTTCTCTTGCCTACGGGTGTTTGTGCCAAACTACATAAGATGTGTACGGATTTTGCAGGGTCGCGTAAGATCCACCTTCTTAATTGGTAAAAGCTTTGTCAGACCGCAGGTAATGGGGGTGTTGGCCTTAGACCGGCATCGACGACTAACTTGGCACTAGTGACTCTTATAGACAAAGGAAGAACAATTTCGTAAACCCTTCCCACTAGCTAGGCCAGTTTTGTGCAAATTTTCTTCTATTTGTGCCGAAGAATCATTTGTTTTTTACGCATAACCAGGGCCGGCCCTGAGGGTGTGCGAGGTGAGCCACCGCTCAGGGCCTCAAATTTAGGAGGGGCCTCATTCGATTTTTTAACTATGTAGTGATATATAATGAAGTTTGGTTATTTGTGCATCAAACCATGTATAGCCTAGCGCTGGAGTGGCCTTGCGGAAATTGGTTTTACCTAGAGGTTCAGTGTTCGAACCTTGGCGGTTACAATTTTGAATTCAATTTGCAAATAATTAAGGGCCTCTGTTTTATCTTTTTTTTTTAACTTTTAATTTTAATTTAGAAACCGTGTTGTTAAACTTAAAATCTGGTTAAAAAATAATCTTAGATTTCTTTTAGCAGCAATGTTCCTTCTTTTTTTTTTTAACTTTTAATTTTAATTTAGAAACCGTGTTGTTAAACTTAAAATCTGGTTAAAAAATAATCTTAGATTTCTTTTAGCAGCAATGTTCCTGGAGATCGGAGAGATGAGATTGTGGCTTCTACCGGAATTAGGGAGGTCGAAAGACATGAAAATTATCTCGGACTACCAACGATGGTGGGTAGATCAAAGATGGTCATTTTTGATAAGATCCGGGAGAGAGTATGAAATAAACTTAACGGTTAGAAGGAGAAATCTCTGAGCAGAGCAGGGAAGGAAATTCTCTTGAAGTCTGTAATTCAGGCTATTTCTACTTACACTATGTTTTGTTTTGAAATGCCACAAGGAGTCTGTGATGATATTGAACGAATGATGAGTCAATTCTGGTGGGGCATGTATGGGAACAGTAAGAAAATTCATTGGGTTAGGTGAAAAAAATTATGTATGTCAAAGGAGGAGGGGGGCTCGGGTTTAGGGACATGAAAGCTTTCAACATTGCAATGCTGGCCAAGCAAGGGTGGAGATTGGTGACTAATCATGATTCGCTTCTTGCGAAGCTTCTTAAAGCACGTTATTATCCCCGGGGGAGTTTCTTGAAAGCACAACTTGGGTACCGACCAAGTTATATGTGGCGTAGCATTCTGAAAGGGAGGGAGGTTCTTCACAAGGGGGTCTGTTGGAACGTGGGTAGTGGTGCTAATCTATCTGTTTGGGAGGATCCTTGGATCCCACGTCCACATTCTTTCAAGCCTATTTTGGGTCCTACTGACGATACGAAGAGGCTTAGAGTAATTGATTTCATTGATTGGACTAGGAGATAATGGCGGGCTGAAATGGTTCGTGATATTATGGGTCCTATTGATGGTGAAGTGATCTGCAGGATGCCTCTGTCTGGTCATGATATGGGTGATGAGATTTTTTGGTTTTTCACAAATAATGGAATTTTTAGCGTTAAATCTGCTTACCATATTCTCATGGCAGATAATGCATGTTTGGTAGGGTCTTCGTCGTCTAGTGGCCGGAACAAACTGTGGAAGGATTTTTGGAAGGTTAAAACTTTACCGAGAGTTAAAAATTTGGTTTGGAGGGCATGTCAAGATATGATTCCGTGCAAGGCTAAGTTGTGGCAGCGTCGGGTTCCTATTGATCCTTGGTGCTCGGTATGTGGTCAATTCGAGTCATCTTTCCATGCCCTTGCTACCTGTCCCGCAACTGTTGAGGTATGGAAGGTGATTCCCAAGATGAATTTTATAAGGCACAGAGTTCAGTCTGTTGCTCAGTGGTTTGATATGTCAAGAGGGATTATTGATAGGGATGAAACGCAGTTGTGGATGGCTCTGTTGTGGGCTGTTTGGCGGGCCAGGAATCGTAGGACCTTTGACGGGGTCTCTTCGTCGCCTATTGACATTATAAATGAGGCCAAGAATTTAGTCGGGGAGGTTGATCATTACGACGGCAACGCTCGTGGTGTTCAGGAACATGTGATCCTTCCGACCAAATGGTCTAGGCCGGCGATAGGGTTTCTTAAAATAAATTGTGATGCTGCAGTAAATCACTCTGGGGTGTGTAGTGTGGGGGTGATTGTACGTAATTCCATAGGCGGTGCTGTTCTTGCGGGTTCCAAACGTTTGCAGGGCTCTTGGACTGTTGACGGAGCTGAGGGTGAAGCAATGAGATGGGCTATCCAGTTGGCGAGGGAGCGTAATTGGCGAAGGATTGTTTGTGAATCAGATTCAGCAGGTTTGATTAGTAAACTGCAGCAAAATTCTAATCAGAGAGGGGAGGTAGGAAGAGTATTGAAGTTGATCAGGATGGAGGCTGCGGGTATGATATCGTGCCGTTGGGAGGCTGTTCGTAGAAGCGGTAATAGATGTGCTCACTGGTTGGCGTCTTCTTGTACTGGGAATATCACGTTAATGTCTACCGATCAATTTCAATTCGAACTGTGTAAACTCCTTGAGGAGGATGATATGAATGGCTAATCTGTTGTTTGTTCACAAAAAAAAAAAAAAAAGAATAAAATAATTATGTTAAATATATATGCTATAAAATGTTAACATATTTATATATAATTAAGGTGATGTTTTTATAATAAAATTGTTTACAAATTAATGAATTGGTTTATAAAAAAAGTCATTGTATATGTAGACTTGATTATTTATATCAAATGTTAAATCATAGAAAAAGCCATTTTTATGCTTAGACCACCCACAATGGGATTTTGTAACAATTAAAATATATTAAGTTTTAGCCTAGTAAAAATTTGATCCAAAACAATACTGAAAGTTTTCAACATCGATACAATGAGAGAAATATGTAAGCATTGAATGATTATGTCATGCAAGGAATTTCTTTAATTAATAAATGTATAAACATTGAATTTTTCTTCTTCTATTAGTTCGATCAAATGCAATTTGATGATATAAATTTTAAATTTTTTAATAGATATTTTTAAACTTTAAAGATAAGACTTGTAAAAAAATTTCATAAAAGTTTCATAACCCTTTAATCTTTAGCACCAACATCATTTTTTTTTAAATAGCAATTTTGTGAAAGGTTTAAAATTTTAAATTTTTTTATTTATTAATTTTGAAGAATAATTCGCTGCACAACAAGTGAAATCAACGCGAAGGCAACACATCAAACTTAACGTCTTCTACTTTAACTAATAAAATATACACATATATAATTATTTCAGGAACTTAATATATTTGATAAATGATAACGGTTAGAAAATTAATTTTATTTTAAGCTAGTTTAATATTTTTTTTAATATTTAAACATTTACACAGGCCTCCGTATTTCATTGGCCGGCCCCGCGCATAACTCATTTGTATATAAGCGCTTTTGAGCGGAGAGTTGTCCACTCCGAATCACACAAATAGCCTCTTCAAACTCCACGTAATGAATAACGCGCTGCTCAACACCTCAGTTTTTTGAAGCACTTAATGAACAAGCGAGTTAGAGCACATCGATGAGACCAATACGTTTACTGTCTGACATAAAAATAACCTTTTGTGTACAAATTTCCTGGTCAATATACAAATACAATAATATGCAACGCATATTCCGGAAGCATTAGCAAGGGTAAAGGTCATTTTCAGATGTTTGTGTGATCGAGGTTCCATCAACACACTCCCGGTATAGTTGATAAACACCAGCAGAATACTCTTTGTTTGATGGATTCATGGTGCTCGTCGTCAAAGAAAAGTCAAAGGCTTCAACTGCTGGGGCAATAGGCAATGGTAGATCAACCAAATTGCTATTCAAGTAAAAGAGTATTGTTTGCATCGAAGGTCTTGCTGATGTATGTTGTTGCAAACACAACAATGCTATTCTCATGCATCTAGTTACTTCGTTCGTGTCATTCCTTAACGTCGCGTCTAATAACTCTTCTGCCTTCCCTTCTCCCCAAAGTCTCCAAGCCTGCAATATACAACATCGAAGATTGCAATTCAACAACTCCAAATGGCAAAGCTAATGTATTAATATAACTCTGAATGATTCAGATATTACTTACCCGCCATACTAGATTCTCCTCGGTGTTTGGATCATTTGTCTTATAAATCTTCTGTCCAGTTACTATCTCCAAAAGTATTACCCCAAAGCTATAAACATCAGATTTGGTGGAAAATTCTCCATAAAGTATCAATTCTGGTGCTATATAGCCCCTAATAATTAAAAGAAAGCAATATTTCCATTAGTTTTCAATACATATTGACATATTAGTGTTGAAAAGCGATGTGTATATGATTAAGTAGTAATCGTACATGGTACCAGCGGGACGCAATGTATTTCCACGAGTTTCATTTATGTCAATTTTCCTTGCAAGCCCAAAATCTGCAATTTTCGGTTCCATATCTGCATCCAACAAAATGTTGCTGACCTTAAGATCGCGATGAACAACGTTAAGCCGAGACTCACTATGAAGATATTGTAGTCCCTTTGCTATTCCAACTATGATCTTCTTCCTTGTGCTCCAATCCAACTTCTTTGACATCTTTGGATCTAAAAATTCAAAGAAATTACATACCACGGGTGATGAAAGTAGCGAAATCTAGTGAGTTTAAGGTTTCTTACCAAATAGAAGCTTATCAAGGCTCAAGTTGTCAACGTACTCGTAAACTAGTATATTTTCTTTGTTGTCATTACAATATCCGGAAAGTCTGACAAGATTTCTGTGCTGAAGTTTGGCTAATACATCCACCTCAATGGTGAATTCATTAACACCTTGTGCAGATTCTGTAGATAGCCTCTTGACAGCAACGTCATCACCATTCTTGAGTTTTCCCTTGTATACAGCACCAAATCCACCCTTTCCGAGCTCATTCGCTTTCGAAAAGTTGTTTGTTGCTTTCTTGATTTCACCAAAGCTGAAGTTTATTGCTCCTTGATCTTGTATAATAGTTTGTCGTGGGATAACTGAGAAGATATATATTGAAATTCATATCGAATAAGTTAGCATCAGTTTTCACTGATCATGCAGTATAGGCCCAAACAATGTGGGATACACATCTCAACTTCATGGATATAAAAAGTTACTTTACCTCCATACTTGAGAGGATTCATAAGCTCGAGAAGCTTTGTTCTTTGCCATAAACAAATACTAGCAAGCAGGAATGTCGCAAGAGCTGCAGGGACAGCCACTCTTGTGACATAATATGCTCCATTGTTTCCTGAAGTATGAACAATAAGCCAACTGTTAAGCTGAAGCACAAGTAAGACATTAACGCTTGAGCTAGTCAATAAGGAAAGATGGGAAACACAATTGTTCCATCTTCACAAAACTATCCACTAAACAAGATATTTTATATGAGGTGAGCTTGGTTCGGGATCGGATCGACCTCTCCCTTGACTAAAAAGCGGAATATGACCACATTTTTAAGCTCAGGGAAATTTAACCTCGAATATGAACGAGCTCAGCTTGAGCATACCACAACCCGGTTCGTTTGACTTGAATCACCGCACCCTTAGATGACTACACGAGTCAATTATCGATAAGTTGTTATATGAGTCGAGCTACCTTGTTCACTCGACTAAACAAACCGATCATCAACTCATTCTTAGGCTTAATTAAAAATTTAGTCTCGACTCAATTGTGAACTAGCCAAAACCATGCGCATATCAAAGCTAATTTAATTAATAACGCTAAAAATAACAAAACAAACAAAGGCAATTCCTTGATGTTATAAAACTGTACCTGCAGAAGATTTAGGAGCACTCTTAACAATTGAAGGACCTGCAGGTGATGATCCTGGTGATTGCACCTTCGAATCTGAAGCCAAATCAAGATTATAGAACGGAAGAACATCATACCTCAGCTGACAACTAGGGTTAAAAATCATAAGCGAAGTACTCCCATTCGAACAACACGTATTGATTTTATCCAACACCCCATTCAAGCACTGATTACAATAATCACCCGTGACAAAAGGACTACATTGAACAAGACAATACAAAGTCGGAACCTTGCTTATATTCACTACTCCAATCGCAAAACCCGGCAGATCACTTCCAAACGCGGCATTATTGATCATCGGACTAATTGCCCTCGTAAGCTTTATAATAAATTGCCTTGGATCAGACACATTGGTAAAACTAAACTCCCCACCCCAATTCCCGTCTTCTTCGAGGAAAGAAACCGAATCATTCGCAAAGAAACGCAATGTGCATTCTTTATACCAAATGACTGCATCCTTTTGAACCGGACAATATGACAGTATTTCCTTGCTTGCGGCTTTTATGCAGCTTGTGCATATCTCGGTGTCGAGATCACCTCTGCAAAAGAATAATCCATAGGCTTTGTCAGGAACCTCTTTGGATACGGACCCGCTCATTGATGATATGTTTGCGAGTTCTGTTAGGATGAGATCGATGCTCTTCTTGTAGGCGCTATTGGATGTATAGTTTCCTGATGTGTTCATGCATCTTGAATTCACAAAATTGGGTTCTGATAATGAATTTGCATGGTGTGCTAGTATGGATGTAACGAAGAGAAGAATTGCAGCTTTGGATGATGAACCAAGAATAAGCATCATCTAGTTTGATCTAGCTAGCTAAGATCTCCCTTTGATCAAATTTTGTTGTTGTTAAATATTGTCTACAAAGGTGTTCATTGTAATGATACATCAGTTTACTAATTATTGTCCAACTGTCTGATTGAGTACCACGGTGTTGATGTTATTTTCTATATTATTTTTTATTGGAAAACCTTTCTCTTGTAGGTATATTTAGTTTAAATCTCCTATTTTTAGTTATTTATATTATATGTATCACAAAAAATTTTTTATGCAAACAACCTTTTTATACGAATTTATGAAATAATATTGATCGTATTTTTACTTATTTGTAATTAAAAATATATAGATTTTACTAATTAAGTCATTGTCTATAGAATCAATAGTTTATGTTTTATAGTTATTTGCAGTTAATTATCATGTGTATTTACTATTTATACGTTATATTTTTCCAAAAAACATATATATATATATATATATATATATATATATATATATATATATATATACCTAATTTTAAAAAATTTAATTTCAAATTTATGACCTATATATCTTTTATGAAATTTTATATACTATATGCGTTTTTTAAGGGAATAGTTTGATTTATTAATAAACTTTTAACAACTACTGAGAACTTATTTCCATGTACGGATTAACGTGTTTTAAAGCTTTTTGAACAACTATAAAAAAAAAAAAAGAAAAGAAGGGATAATGATATAAGTGGTACGCATGGCATAAACTAAAAAAAACGCGCATTGACGCCGTCACGTACGTGGACTTGGCAGGTCGGGTTGAGTTGACTTCACTCCATTAATACGCAATGGAATTCGTGAACTAAAAAAATACAAATTGAGACAGTCTTTGAGCACGTATGTAATTATTTATATTATTTTAAAACTCGAAGTAATGCATTCTATCTTGACTGATTGACTCGGTCTAGTTTATAAGCTTATAGCCTTGCAAGTTGAAAGAAAATGTCAAAACAAGCCCATCTATGTGTTAATCATGGTAGATAGATAGATATTTGTTTTCTTTTTTTTTTTATAGAAAGTTAAAGAGGAATAAGGTTCGATTTTTAGGGACCGATCGTCCTAAAGTATAAAGTATCCGAATTCAAGGTATATATAGATACTTAGTGCCCGTTTGGTTGGAGTGACGGAATGAAATCGGTTAAGGGAGAAGGAATGAAAATAAAAATATTATGTTAGTTTCATAAACAAACATAGTTTTTAGATCATTTGGAATCATTCCGTTACCGGAAATAATTTCAAGCAATACCAAACGAGCCCTTAATATGAGTCAACCTGATCTCCTATAAAAACTGAGATCAGAAAAAGTATCAAACAAATGTAGTTATGAATAAATTTCTGGTTGGTACTTAGTAGCTTAATTTTCTCTAAATACCTAATACTAACCGGACAAGTTAAAACTCATTGTTTATTATTCTTTTTGAAAATTTTTAAATATATGTTAATTATGATGCTCGAATTTTCACTTGTACACGATTTAATGTAAATAATTTTCTTGTACAAGAATTAATACAAATAATTTTCGTGTATACAATTATTGTATCGTATACAAGTAACTCGAAAATATTAAAAATATTATTAGATTAATTTTTTTTACATAATTGATTTGCATGGTTCTTGTACCAAACTCGTTATACAAGAATTAAATTCAAAATCCTGTAACAAGTTAAATTAGAAAATTAGATATTATAAGTTCTTCCTTTTCCTTATGTATATTATTTTATAACTCGAGGTAATACATTTTATCTTGACCGATTGGATCGGTCTAGTTTATAAGCTTGTAGCCTTGCAAGTTGAAAGAAAATTGTAAAATAAGTCATCTGAAGTGTTAATGATAGTACACATGCATGAACTTCAATTGCATTCTTAGAGGCTGTTACTTGAGTTAAACTCCTATTCATTCACAGTTTCTAGCTGAAGCTATGGCATTAACCTTCGCAATCAGCCTTTTAATCCTCTTTTCCATATTCTCAATACAAGCAATCGCTGCACCAAACCTCATACACTATAACTGCACCACTAACAGCAATTTCACAGACAACAGCTTTCACAAAACAAACCTCAATAATCTTCTGTCTAGTCTAAGCAATCAATCATCCTCCAAAACTTTCTACAACTTCACTGCCGGATCGGGTCCCAACACAGTCTACGGTCTCTACTACTGCAGGGGCGACCTCACGACGCAAGACTGCAATGACTGCGTCAAGACAGCAGCAAATGATATTGTTTCGGAATGCCCGGCAGCTGAAGAAGCCATATTTTGGTACCAAGAATGCACGTTTCGTTACTCTTACAGGTCGATTTTCTCGGTTAATGAAGAGCTGCCTGGGTGGTTGTATTGGGGTCTGGCTAACGTTCCGAATCCAAGCCAGTTTCTTAAGGGGCTTGCGGGGATTGTGGATGAACTGACTCAACAAGCTGTGGTTAACACCAGCTCCAAAAATTACGCCAAGGGAAGTATAAATCTGACTGAATCACAGACGATTTATAGCTTGGTGCAATGTACTCCTGATCTTAATAGAATGCAGTGTCAGAGTTGTCTTACACACGCCCGTTCCTTTTTATCAAATTGTTGTTCTTCTGGAAGTGTGTATGCGTTCATCAATTCTCCTAGTTGTCGTATCATGTACAACATCATGCCCTTTGGACCAGGACAAGTCCGGTCACTTTCTCCACCACCGCCATCAGCTAGTTCTTCCGCTATTGTTCCGAACCCCCCTCATCATGCTGTGGAGGTAAATGATCCAAACAACTGATCTCACTTCACCCTAACTGGATCATTACTCTTTTTGTCAATTGATTTTAGGATTCACGCATATAATATTTAACAGCCGGAATTTTTCATGATCTTTTTGCAGAAAAAAAAAAGCGATAAGTTCAATGTTTTAGCAATCGCTTTTCCAGTAGCTGGTGCTGTATTTCTATTAATTGGTGTGATTTTTTTTTGTCTCTGTCGCCGCAAGAAGATGGGAAAGATAACCAAAGGTATATATAATTCATCTAATATCTGTTCTGATCCATATATCTTTAATATGTTTTAGGACCTGTTTGATATCTCAGTTTTTGGGTACGTGTGAATATCAGTATATAGTGATGCCAGATTATGAGTATTAGATTGATATCTGATGTCTATATATATGGAATCATAACTAGAATTAGGTCAAGATTATGAATTCCCAAATCTAAAATCAGTTCAATAAAAATTAGCAAAATTTGATAAAAACATCGAAAAAGAAGTCAAAGTTGAACCTTGGAGAAGATTTACTTTTTACCCGAAGAATACCCCGAACAATTAAAGAGGGGGAGCGCCAAAGAGGGAGAGTGTCGGTGAAGACAACGCATATAGTGAAGAAAATAAAAGGAGAGTAAAATAGATATGAGATATACTCATAGCTCATATTTAGATATGGGTACCAAACATGCCTTTATATATATATATATATATATATATATATATATATATATATATATATATATATATATGTGGAGGACATCAGCTAGACTTTTCTAATTAATGATTGCATGAACACAGCTAATTCTATGAAGATGTAAATTACTATATATATTTCTCACACAGATGATGAGAACGAATATTATATCGAGGGTGCAACAAAATTTGATCTAGGGACAATGAAAGCAGCAACCAAAAACTTCTCATTTACATACACACTTGGAGAAGGTGGATTTGGCATTGTTTACAAGGTAACTATATATAAATAATTACACTCTCATCTGATATAATATACGGCATCTCCGTGTATCCTTTTTCTGTCATGTCTGAGAATTTGAATTGATCTTGAAATTTTTATTGGTAGGGTAAATTTCAAAATGGAGAGGAAGTAGCCATTAAGAGACTTTCAGAAGAATCCAAACAGGGTGTTAAAGAATTTCTCAATGAGGTGCAATTGATAGTGAAACTTCAACACAAAAATCTGGTTAGACTTGTAGGGTTCTGCACAGAAGGCAAAGAAAGGCTACTTGTTTACGAGTTCATGCATAACCTAAGCCTTGACCGCTTTCTATTCGGTAATCTTACATCATTTCAAATAAATGAACCATCCATCGTATATTTAACTTAACAGTGACAAAGATTTCAATTTGAAAAATGAAATTACAGATCCTACTATGTCTGAGTATCTTCCGTGGGAAATAAGGTATAAGATCATAGAAGGAATTGCACGCGGGATTCATTATCTTCATGAAGATTCAAGGCTGACAGTTGTACATCGCGATCTCAAAACAAGCAACATATTGTTGGATCAACACATGAACCCAAAAGTTGCAGATTTTGGAATTGCAAAGCATGTCATACTTGACCAAACCCAAGCCAATATCAATACAACCAAGATTGTTGGGACACGGTAAGATTTGATAAGCTAAGTTTCCTTTGAAACTTTTCGACAACTTCTTGCTAAGCTCGTGTATATATTTTCTTATATAGTGGATACATGGCACCGGAGTATGTACTAGAAGGACAATTCTCTATAAAGTCAGATGTTTACAGCTTCGGAGTCATACTTTTGGAGATTGTAGGTGGTAAAAGTAATAGCAAAGTAGATCATCAAGGGGGATTTTTACTCCATGTAAGTTTGAACTTAAATAAAATTTAGTTAATCTTGTTGAGTTTGTAAACGAATTGCAATGATGTTTTGTCCTTACAGGCATGGAACCGGTGGAGTGAAGGTGAGATAGAAGAGCTAATAGACCCGACATTACAAGACACTGTTTCGAGAATGGAAGTAGGGAGATGCATCCAAATAGCATTGTTGTGTGTTCAGTATGATCCAGCGAGTAGGCCTACAATGCATACAGTGCTTCTAATACTTAATAGTAGAAGTATGGAACTTTCATCCCCGGCTCCGCCAACTCCTTGTGTCAATGGTGATGATATGAATCAATTGAGAGAATATCAAAGCCACCTAACTGGATCAGAAATCTCAACTACTGGTACAAGCAACTCGGAAAATGACCTTTACCCTCGTTAAGCTCTCCCAACTAAACCTTTAAATTTTTTAGTATTATAAATGTCGAGTCAAGAGTTTCCATGTTCTTTTTTTCTTCTGTTGCTTGAACGAGATGCTCTAGATAACAGTCCGCGTAAAAGCACCAAAGTGTAGTTCGTGATTCCAAGAAGATGCCAACGATGAAGGGTCTGTTGTTAGATAGTTGCTGATGTCTGAGTCGTCAGGACATTCAGCCAGCAGTTTAAATAATCTCCGGACACTATATTAGATAGTGGTTAGGTTACTGTTTAGCTTGTTTGTTTAGGAGTTTGTTTACATACTCTATAATTGGCCAATTGCTTTGCCTTAGCTTCATGAATGAATAATGTGGGGTTTCAAATTAGCAAAACACTTTGTTTCCAACGTCTGGTATCAAAGCAAATACTGGGATTAACAAAGAATGAACAACTTTTCTTGAGAAGACTATTGAAGATAAAACATGAACCAAAATTCTCCATTTCGATGGTCACTATGATTATTGGAGCGAGATGATGGAAAACTTGCTAAGGTCTAAGGGACAGTGGAGACTTGTTGAGAGTGGGTATGTGATTATAGAAGTGTACTATGTGCGAAACTCAAGAACAACTTGCATTGCTAAGTGTTGGCAATTTCAAGAGAAGGGTGTCGTTTCAAGGTACGTAGTCTGTGCAAATTGGTAGGGTTAGTGATTTGAGTCAATCATAAGGACAAATAGACACTATGTGATCTTGCTAGCTAGATTCAGCAACCGGAGCTCAAAGAATTCTGAGAAACAAAATTGCCTTCACACCACTAAAGATTTGTCCAAGTTAAGGCATGAGAGATATGGTCATTTGAGTTATAAGGGATTGCATACCTTGATGAAAAAGAACATGATTTGAGACCTTCCAAAGTTCCCGGCTTCAACCGACACATCTCCTATTTTTACTTTACTAATTGCAATAATACATTAGTTTACTAATTGTTTTAATTCCAACTGTCCGATTGAGTACGTGTTACTGTTAAGCTCATATTTTCACAATACAAATAGTTTATGATTTTTAATTTAGACCATAAAATTTAATTCAAACTTTATGGGCTATCTTTTACGAAATTTTACATAATAATTTGACATATTAATAAACGTTTATGGTGAAAAACCATCGAATTTTTTATAAATTACAAATATACTAAACATATAAAACAGCACCAGTAGGAAAATTAGACTAAATAAACATACCCATATATTATAGTTTGCTATTTAACAAGGAATTATACTAATTTAGCTATTTTCTAACTCAATTTCTAACTCATAGTGGTGAACAACTATTGGGCACGTACGTGGACTTGGTAGTAGACCTGCACAAATCCGGGTCGGTCCGTCCAGCCCGCCCTCCCGCCCGGTAAAAAACATGGGACGGGCAGCTAGTTTGGTCCGGTCGGGCCTGGCCTGACCCGGCCCGTCTTTTGATGGGACAGGTATGGGTATATGTTTTGGCCCACGGGCCAGCCCGGCCCGTATATAGTTATATATATAATTTATTTATATATTTTGACGAGTTATACTCGTTTTGAGTGTCACCTATTCAGTAAATATAATTTATTTATATATGCGTATATAGTATATACATATAATTTATTTATATTTGTGTATACAATTGTACTTGTTTTCACGTATTTGAATTTATTGCATGTTTGTTGTTGTTAAACTCGTTGATATTACACTATGTAGGTATAATTGGGTTGGAAAATGTGTGATAATACATTCTATTACTTCTTTTGAATGATGAATCTAGGGGGGAAACGCACAATCAAGAACATGGGTCATCCGGGCCGGCCCAACAGCCCGGCCCGTTTTTTATGTGGGTGGACACGGGTAGCGTTTTTGGTCCGGACAATGTGGGCCGGGCCAGCCCGGCCCGCACATATGGTTAGAGTTTTCAGTAATGGTCCGGCCCGAGCCCGATTTTGTGCAGGTCTACTTGGTAGGTCGGGTTGACTCGACTCCATTAAGAATACGCACAGGAATTTGTCTACTGAAAGTCACAAATTGAGACAGTCTTTTTGCACGTCTTTATGATTTATATTTATTCAGTATGCACACCAAAAAAACAATATTTAAATTTTATTCTGACCAAGAAAAAAGCTTTTGTATACACTAGCTTACCTTGCTTTAAAAATTAATTACTGTACTTGAATGATAACTATTTTTTTGGTTTAGAGAATGATAACTAATTGACACTGGACACGTAGTCCGGTAGACCACGGCTTTATACTACTAGTAATGTCTATACTCTATATTTAGAATCATCAATATTGCTCATACTTGCATATATAGTTTTCTGTTGTTACAGTCATGAAAACAGGTTCGATGTTTTCAACGTATTCACTGTATTTCTTGTTGTAATGTCTCTACAAGTAACCTTGCAATCATAGTAATCTCCGACTGCTAAATGCAAGATCTTGATTTTACTTAATGCATAGCTGACGCGCAGTGCTACTACGTATCAAAAATTTAACTAACAATGTTGATGCACATTCACAGTACGCTTCAGCATCAGACTTTTATTTTTTTAATGTGCGTCAGTTATTCATTAATCAATCTTGTGTCGTGTATTCAACAACTGTCTATTAACATGATGGATGAGTCTAATATATAAGCTTATATAACTGGAAGAGAGTAACACCGATGCCTACACAAGCCTTACAGCTTCAAAGAAATTGTCAATCAGCAGGCCATCTGATCATGTTAATGATATCTAGTGTACAAATTAAAATTTAAAAGAAACATAAAACATAGACTTCTTGGCTAGCTGTCAAGTTATATACCATATTACCATATGATATATATGAACTTCATTTGCATACTTAGAGGCTGTAACTTCAATTAAACTCCTTTACATTACCAGTTTCTAGCGGAAGTAATGAGGCGTGGTTGCTTGAGCTTCGTAATTAGGTTCTTAATCCTTTTTACCATATTCTCAATACAAGCAAGCGCTGCACCAACCTTCATATACTATAACTGTACTACTGCCAACAATTTCACAGAAAACAGCTTTTACAAAACAAACCTCGATAATCTTCTGTCTAGTCTAAGCGCTCAATCATCCTCAAACACTTTCTACAACTCGACTGCCGGATCCAAACCCAACAAAGTCTACGGTCTGTACTACTGCAGGGGCGACCTCACTACGCAAGACTGCAACGATTGCGTCAAGGCAGCAGCAGATGATATTATTTCGGGATGCCCGGTGGCTAAAGAAGCCATTATTTGGTACAAAGAATGTACGTTTCGATACTCAAACAGGTCGATTTTCTCGGTTAATGAAGAACGACCCGGGTGGATATCTTGGGATGGGGGCATCGTTTCGAATCCAAGTCAATTTCTTGAGGGGCTTGCGGGAATCGTGGATGAACTAACTCAAGAAGCTGTGGCTAGCACGAGCCCCGTAAACTACGCCAAGGGGAAGATAAATGTAACGGAATCACAAACGATTTATTGCTTGGTGCAGTGTACACCTGACCTTGATAGCACGCAATGTGAGGGCTGTCTAAAATCAGCTCGTACTCAAATACCGTATTGTTGTTCTAATGGAAGAATGAATGCTTTCATCAATTTTCCTAGTTGTCGTATCATGTACGACATCTTGCCCTTCGGACCGGGACAAGCCCGCTCTCTATCTCCACCACCACTGCCGGAAAATAATCCGGATATTGTTCCGAATTCCCCCTCATCATGCTGTGGAGGTAAATGATTCAAACTACCTTTATTAATGTATCAACATAAACACCGGATATAAAACTCAGATTACTATTGTAGTATTACACGTAGAGATAGGTTAATAGACTTTACTCTTCTTGTCAATTAGATTTCAAATGACACGAATATAATACTCGTGATAATTTTGCAGGAAAAGGAACGAAGTTCTATGCTTTAGCAATCGGTGTTCCAGCAGTTGGTGCTGCATTTCTACTTCTAGCTGTCATTTTGTTTTGTCTCCGTTGTTACAAGAAGGTGGAAAAAATATCCCAAGGTACATATAATTCATCCAATATCTGTTCTGATCCGTCTCAAATATATTTTAGGGTTTATTTAATATCCATATCTTTATATTGTTATTGCTACATGGGTAAACTAATAATTTTGTTTTACAGATCGAATAAAGTATATCAGAACTAAAAATTAGGTGAGGAGTATGATTCCCAATACTAAAATTAGGTCAATACAAAAGTTAGAAATGATGATAAATCACCAAAATTTGATAAAACATGAAGAAAAAAAAAGAGTCAAAGTCGAGTGGGTGGATTTGCGACAGATCATATTTGATGTAGAGTCTACCACACGTCTGATCGCATGTGTATGTTTCCAACATGCATACACGCTCGGTGAGAGTGAGTATACAAGACATTATACACGCTCAATGAGTCGGGAAAGTGCAAAAAATATTCCCAACATATACCCATATCTTATCTCTAGATATGGGTACCAAACAGACCTTTAGATACAAAAATGGTTTTATTTTTTAGGTAGAAATGGCATAAGTTAGAGGACATTATTCACACTTTTCTAATGATTGCATGAACATAAGTTACATAACTAATTCTATGAAGATGTGTATTCCTATATTTCTCACACAGACGATGAGAACGAATATCATATAGAGGGTGCAACAAAATTTGATCTGGTGACAATGAAAGCAGCGACCAGAAACTTTTCATCTACAGACACACTTGGAGAAGGTGGATTTGGCATTGTTTACAAGGTAACTGTATATGCATGATTACACTTACGTCTGATATATTAAACGGCATCTTCGTATATCCTTTTGCTGTCATATCTGAGAATTTGAATTGATCTTGAATTCATATTGGTAGGGTAAGTTTCAAAATGGAGAGGAAGTAGCCATTAAGAGACTTTCAGAAGAATCCAAACAGGGTGTTAAAGAATTTCTCAATGAGGTGCAATTGATAGTGAAACTTCAACACAAAAATCTGGTTAGACTCGTAGGCTTCTGCACAGAAGGCAAAGAAAGGATACTTGTTTACGAGTTCATGCCTAACCTAAGCCTTGACCGCTTTCTTTTTGGTAATCTTAAACCATTTCAAATAAATCAACCATCATAAACGTACTTCAACTGAGTAGTGACGAAGATTTCAATTTTAAAAATGAAATTACAGATCCTAGCAAATCTAAGTATCTTCCCTGGGAAGTAAGGTATAAGATCATTGAAGGAATCGCGAGAGGGATTCATTATCTTCATGAAGATTCAAGGCTGATGGTTGTTCATCGCGATCTCAAATCAAGCAACATATTGTTGGATCAACACATGAACCCTAAAGTTGCAGATTTTGGAATCGCAAAACATGTCATACTTGACCAAACACAAGCCAACATCAATACCACAAAGATTGTTGGGACACGGTAAGATTTGATTCAATTGATTGAATTTTTTTCAACAAGTTATTGCTAAGTGTTGGTTATTTGATCACAGCACTGTCGTTTTTGAGTCTTTCTGTTTTTTTATATTAATTAAGTAGTCAGTTATCTAATAAGTCTAAGCAGTTAGGATATTGTGTTAGTGGGCTGCTAAATTGCTATTTGTTGTTGAGTAGTGCCGAGAATAGGGTAGAGTCCTTTTTTCAGTATTCAGTTTCTGTGTATTTATTTAGTTCTTTCAGTTCAGTAATTGGATCAAGTTTTTTTGCTTGGCCATTCCTGTTTCTCCAATATTCACAATTGGTATCAGAGCCACTGCAAAACTCCAATCAATTGAGAGCAAGTGAATCCGGGTGAGAAACACAAGAGCAATCGGTGAGAGTTATTCCTCTGGTGAGTAGAACACGAGAGTTGTGAGTATGGGAGACGCAAGTTTTGCGAAGGCATGTATTCCCATATACGATGGTGATTACGATCATTGGAGTCTCTTGATGGAGAATCTGTTACGATCCAAGGAGTATTGGGTCGTAGTTGCTGATGGATTCAGAGAACCAGAGGAGGGTGTGACGATTTCTGCTGAGCAGTCGAAGACCTTGGAGGAGCTGCGTTTGAAAGATTTCAAAGCTAAGAACTATCTATTCTCTAGCATTGATAAGACGATTCTAAAGACTATTGCCAAGAAGACGACATCGAAAGAATTGTGATGAAAAACAAGTTTCAGGGCACAACCAGAGTCAAGAGAGCACAGCTTCAAGCTCTTCGTAGGGATTTTGAAATTCTTGAGATGAAGGATGACGAGTCCATTAACGACTACTTTGGTCGGGTTATGATTGTCTCCAATACTATGAGGAATTGTGGAGAGACAATTACTGATGTGAAAATAGTTGAAAAAATCCTGAGAACGTTGCCGGAGAAATTCAACTATGTTGTCTGTTCCATAGAGGAATCGAAAGACATCGATACTTTGACAGTTGATCAACTCCAAAGCTCCCTTCTTGTCCATGAGCAAAAATTTGGAAGAAGAGGATATGGGGCTGATGATCAGGCTTTGAAGGTTGGGTTTGATTCAAACCTAGGCAGAGGACAAGGCAGAGGAAACTCTTCAGGCCGTGGAAGAGGCCGTGGCCGTTCCTGGAGCAAAATAGAGTGTTTTCATTGTCATAAACTTGGCCATTTCAGGAATGAGTGTCCTGAGTGGGTTCAACAACATGCCAACTATGGTCAAGTCGAGGATCAAGAGGAGATGTTGCTGATGGCATGGCTTGATCCGATTGATAATCAATATGGGATGATGGTTGCATCAGAAACTGTTGATGGAGATAGCGATTGGTGGTTTTTGGATAGTGGTTGCAGCAACCACATGAGCGGCAACAAGGAGTGGTTCTCAACTCTTGATTTTTCTTTTACTTGCAATGTCAAGCTTGGAAACGGAATGAAATTGAAGGTGTTGGGCAAAGGGAACATCAAAATTCAGATCGGATGTATGAATTTAATTGTACAAGACGTCTTCTATGTGCCCGGTTTGCAAAACAACCTGTTCAGCATTGGCCAAATGCAAGAAAGGGGTTTAACCTTCGTCATTAAGAATGGAATGTGCAAGATTTTCCACAATAACAAGGGTTTTCTGCTTCAAACTCCCATGAAGGCAAATCGAATGTTTGTTGTACAGGCTTTCTCTGTTAAGAATATGAATCAGCCGGATGCTAAGTGTTTCAACACTTCTGGAGCCGAGAAAGATGATATGGAATTGTGGCACCGACGATTTGGTCATCTTCATTATCAAGGGCTGATGAAACTCCACAAAGATGACATGGTGAAACGACTTCCTGTACTAAAAGGAGAAGAAGACAAGGTGTGTGCCACCTGTCTATTGGGCAAACAACATAGGAGGCCGTTTCCAAGGAAGAGTCTCTGGCAGGCCTCAACCAAACTTCAGTTGGTTCATGCGGACCTATGTGGGCCCATCACACCGTCCTCAAACAGCGGAAAAAGGTACTTGTTCACGTTAATTGATGATTTCAGCAGGAAATTGTGGGTATATTTCCTTGAAACTAAGTCAGAAGCCTTCACCATGTTTAAGAAGTATAAGATTTCAGTTGAAAAGGAAATAGGAGTTGCACTTGCTTGTTTACGAACAGATAGAGGAGGAGAATTTATGTCGGCTGAATTCAGGAAATTTTGTGAGGAAAGTGGCATTAAGAGGCAACTTACAGCTGCTCTTACTCCACAACAGAATGGGGTAGCGGAGAGAAAAAACCGAACCATCCTTAATATGGTGAGGTGTATGTTATCAGATACTAGAGTTCCAAACAGATTTTGGCGTGAAGCTGTAGCATGGGCTACGCATGTGTTGAATAGGAGTCCCACATCCATCAACAACAAGACACCGCAAGAGCTTTGGAATGGTTCATCTCCAAACGTGGATCATTTCAAAGTTTTTGGTTGTGTTTGTTATGCTCACATATCTGATCAGAAGAGAAAAAAATTGGATGTTAAAAGTTGTGAGTGTGTTTTTCTTGGAGTATCAACTGAATCTAAAGCATACCGACTATGTAATCCGGTGACGAAGAAAGTGATTATAAGTCGGGATGTCATTTTCGACAAAAGTAAAGGGTGGCCTTGGGAGTCAATTGAGACAGCAGAAGTGACAAAGCTGCTATTGGATGGTTGTGACATTGAATTAGCTGATTTGGAGGAGGAGAGTGAAGAAGCTAATCCACCGGTCAATCATCCAGCTGCCGGTAATGCAGAATCTGATCAGAGTTCAGCAGTAGAATCGCCTTCTGATAACACTCAAAACTCAGATGAAAGGGAGGAAGTACAACCTTCAAGTCCTTTATCAAGGGGGAGAGTCAGAAATAGGCCCGTCTGGCATGACACCTATGAGATGAGAAACGTTGTAACTGAAGAAGTTGATGAGTATGCGTTACAGTTGAATAATATTGATCCAACTACATTTGAAATTGCTGTAAAAGAAAAGAAGTGGAGGGAAGCCATAAATCTTGAGATGCAAGCGATTAGGAGGAATGATACATGGGAGCTTACAGATTTACCATCCGGAGTTACACCAATAGGGGTGAAGTGGGTGTACAAAACTAAGCTCAATGAGCGTGGAGAGATTGACAAATACAAGGCGAGATTGGTTGCTAAGGGGTATGCTCAGCAATATGGGATCGACTACAACGAAGTGTTTGCACCCGTAGCAAGATGGGATACGATCAGAACACTTCTAGCCTTTGCAGCTGCTCATGGTTGGCATATATATCAGCTTGATGTCAAAAGTGCATTTCTTCATGGTGAGCTCACAGAAGAAGTGTATGTTGTTCAACCAACAGGCTTTGTGGTTGAAGGGGAAGAGAATAATCATAAGCTGAAAAAGGCCTTGTACGGCTTAAAGCAAGCCTCGAGAGCTTGGTTTAGCAAATCGAGAAGTACTTTCTTAATTCTGGTTTTCAAAGCTCCCCTTATGAAAGCACTCTCTTTGTTCAGAAGCAAGGTACTGATTTGCTGCTGGTCAGTTTATATGTTGATGACCTCATGTATGTGAGAAACAGTGAGAGTTTGGTTGCAAATTTCAAGTCATCAATGCAGGCCACGTTCGAGATGACTGATTTGGGTCGGATGAAGTACTTCTTAGGAGTTGAGGTAAATCAAATTGTTCAAGGTGTTTTTATATGTCAGAAGAAGTACATTAGGGATTTGCTTGACAAATTTGGCCTTCTTGGAAGTAATTCTGTAAGAAATCCCATAGTGCCTGGAACAAAGATGACAATTGAAGGAGATGGAGTTATGACAGACAGCACGCTGTATAAGAAATTGATCGGGAGCTTGCTGTACTTGACAGCGACCAGACCCGATATCATGTTTGTCGTGTGCTTACTTAGTCGATATATGGCTAATCACACCAGAATGCACATGTTGGTTGCCAAGAGAGTTATGCGATAACTGAAAGGGACCATGGAGTATGGTATATTGTATAATCTGAATGCCACCAGGAATGGATGTCTCCTTGGGTACACCGACAGCGATTACGCAGGAGATAAAGATGATAGGAGGAGCACTAGTGGATATGTGTTCTTTCTTGTTGGAGGAGCAATTTCTTGGGCTTCCAAGAAACAATCTGTTGTAACCCTATCGACTACGGAAGCTGAATTCGTAGCTGCCTCATTCTGTGCGGCTCAGTGCATATGGCTGCGCAGAATAATAGCTGAAATGGGTTGGTCAAAAAGTGTTCAAAAAGGCACACAAATCTTTTGTGACAACAGTTCAGCGATCAAGCTTTCTAAGAATCCGGTGTTTCATGGCAGGAGTAAACACATCGATGTAAGGTTCTTCTTTCTTAGGGACTTGATCAAGGAAGGTGTGATTGAGTTGATTCATTGTGGGACAGATTTGCAAATTGCTGATGTCATGACAAAAGCAGTAAGTCTGGAAGTGTTTGAGAATCTCAGAGGCAAACTTGGAGTCAAGAAATTAACAAAGCTGGCAGATGAAGCTGTTAACAGGAACTGAGATTGCAAGTTAAACTCAAACCTAAGGAGGTTGAGTTTAGGGGAGGATATGTTGGTTATTTGATCACAGCACTGTCGTTTTTGAGTCTTTCTGTTTTTTTATATTAATTAAGTAGTCAGTTATCTAATAAGTCTAAGCAGTTAGGATATTGTGTTAGTGGGCTGCTAAATTGCTATTTGTTGTTGAGTCGTGCCGAGAATAGGGTAGAGTCCTTTTTTCAGTATTCAGTTTCTGTGTATTTATTTAGTTCTTTCAGTTCAGTAATTGGATCAAGTTTTTTGCTTGGCCATTCCTGTTTCTCCAATATTCACACTAAGCTCGTGTGCATATTTTTTTGTACATAGATATATGGCACCGGAATATGCACTAGCAGGACAATTCTCTATAAAGTCAGATGTTTACAGCTTCGGAGTTATACTTTTGGAGATTATAGGTGGTAAAAGTAATAGCAAAGTAGATCATCAAGGGGGATTTTTACTCCATGTAAGTCAGAAATTCACAGTTAAATCTTGTAGACTTTTGCAACGAATTACAATGATGTTTTGTGATTACAGGCATGGAAACGGTGGAGTGAAGGGGAGATAGACGAGCTAATAGACCCAACATTACAAGATACAGTTTCGAGAATGGAAGTAGGGAGATGCATCCAGATAGCATTGTTGTGTGTTCAGTATGATGCAGCGAGTAGGCCTACAATGCATACGGTGCTTCTAATGCTGAATAGTAGAAGCATGGAACTCCCATCTCCGTCTCCGCCAACGCCTTTTGTTAATGGTGATGTTATGGATCAATTGAGAGAGTATCAAAGCCACTTAACTGGATCAGAAATCTCGACTACTGGTGCCTGGAACTTGGAAAATGATCTTTACCCTCGTTAAGCTCTTCACTACTGTGTGTTCTTTTTTTCTTTCTGTTGGGTATATCTATATGCTTGGATTCCTATAATTTCATTACTGTACCATGAGAATAGTAAAATGGATACATGATGGTGAAGTGAGGAGAATTATTTAGTACCTAAAAACATGGTCGATTTAAAAACGTTAGCTAGGATTTTAGATGAAAAGCATTCTCAACTCATCTTGATATAACATCTCAACTCAATATTCATGTCGTAGGTCTTATCTTGATATAACATCTCAACTCATCTTTTCACGTTAAATTCAATATCCAAAAGAATTTTAATATTAAATTTCAATATCCGAAATATAATGACCAAATAATTTTACTTAAAATTCAATATCGAAAACCTATTACTCAAACATATATAAATTTAATTCCTAAATTAATTAACTCATTTATGCCTAAAACTTTGACCCAAAATCTAATTCTAAAAATTAAATAACAAATTCTTATTTTTTTGAAAAGAAATAAATAACAAATTCTAATACCTGAAATTTAATTTTCAAAACGCATACCCTAAAATCTAGAGACTTACTCTATCTACTTATGTAAGAAATGTTTTTTCATTCAATTTATAGGTTTCGGTATCACAATAAACCTGACGAAATCACATAAACGTGTTGTAATGAAATTTGGGCGATATACTAGAAAAAATCTTGTCACTTAATTAGGATTTATAATTATTTTTCTAATTTCTAATCATAGCTGTAAACAACTACTGACTTTTATTTTCCAAGTACGAATCAACGTGTTGTAATGAAATTTTGGCTAATTATATAAAATTGGGAATATTGATAGAAGTCATCCGCATGACAGCAACCCATCCAAATTTGCTTGTTTAACCCTTCACGAATGGCAGTGGAGTTGGCAGGTCGGGTTGACTTGACTCCATTAATAATATGTTCGTACGGGAATTCGTCTACTACAAATCACTAACGACGACTGCAGAATTGCAAGACAGTTTTAGCACGTCTTATTATTTGTCAGTATATACTAACTTAAAACATATACGTACTGTACCTCTATGATAGCCTAATTGACAGTTTGACACTTGATAATCTGAAATAGGTACAAGGTGCTCCTACATTTTGAAAATCCTTCGCAATCGACGTGAGGATAATTAGGTTAACAATCTTCCAACGTTCTCGTTGTAGCTACACGAGGATTGTATATTTCCTTTATTTGCAATGTGTTTTACGGTACATGAGTTTAAAGAGGACGATTAAGTTATTTCACCGCGAAGTCAATAGAGAAATAAAAAAAATAAAAAACAGAATGATTAGTAATTCAATTTACCTAAAACATTTGAAGGTATGCAAACTTCATCTTCTCTAAGTTTAAGATTGAATAGATTAAAAATTGATAGTTGAAACAACTAAGAAGTACCAAAAAAACTCAACTGATTGAGACGATTGAAGAATGAGATCGAGTTGACGACATCCATTTCTAAAAGCTTTATTTCTAAGGAAATGAAGAAGATGAAATTAGTTTAGTCGGATCGATTTACGTACATTGATCGACAAATCCTTTCGAGTCGACGACGAACGTGAGGATCACATGACCGCTTATCTTAGACGTCGCGTTTTGTAAATCTCCTTTTCTTTATTAATATAAACCTATTATTTAAGAAAAAAAATTAGGAGATGTTTTCTCATTATCGATGTATAGTTTATATATTTTTTCAAATTTTCTATAGAATATTAACACTCATATAATTAGATGGCGTAAGTTGTAGGCAATCGATCTTTGACAACAAAAACCAACAAGATGTAATCTTGATCCGAAGATGGCCGATCTAAGTGTAGATGATGGCGTGTTTCACACGAAATAGGCTAGGTAAGAAATGGTGTAAAGATGGAAATGATGGACATATAGGTCAAACCTCTTGAAACCATGAAGAGAACATTGATCCCTATTGATCAAAACTCAAGAAACCCTCTCTTATATATACAACCTAACACAATTAATTAAGGAACAAAGCTAAAGGGAGTAGTGAGCACTAGGATGTGGCTTGTAAAAGTTTAGTAGCACCAAATCCTCAATGAATTGACAAATTAACACCCAAGAATAAAACCAAGCAAACTAGACTAGAAAGATTCTCTCTTTCCACCAAAAAAAAAAAAAAAAAAAATTATCTCTCACTCAATCTCCCTCAATTATATAAGAGTAAA